>QEOT01007150.1:0-40000 GCA_003123785.1 Pterocarya stenoptera | reverse complement strand
TTCTTTGTCATTAGGCAGCCTAGTATAACATTCAGAACGATAATGTCCAATTTTATGACATCTAAAGCACTCTACCTTGGATTTGTCAAAATGTTGATCTCATCCTCTGCCTTTGTTCTGAAATTGATCATCATTGGCTTTGAAATACTTGCTGCCATCTCTATTGCCTCGATCTCCCCTTCCTCTACCTCTACCTCTACCCCTTCCTCTAGAGCTTGAGAAATGAGTAAAGGTAGAAGCCTTCAAAGCTTGCTCCTCTGTAGTTGAACTTCGTTCATCTTCTGTTCATGGACCAGCAAGGAGCTCTGTTGTAACACCCCCTTCCCGTAGGCTAGGTGTGTCACGTATTTTTCATGAAAATAAACCCGGCAAGAGATTCTCTAATTTCATAATTGAAAAAAATAAACTGAAATTTATTATGAAATAAGAGGTCTAATAAAATTATCTTCCAAAAACATTAAATGAACAAACTGAATAAATTCATGTCGTAAAAGACATGTTTATTTTAGAAAGTCTGAACTAAAAAAATAAAATGCTCCTTCTACTCCTGGTCTGCCTGCTCGTAATCATCATCTTCACCTGGGTAGTTAAAAACATGAAAATAAACTAAAATGAGTCGATGACTCAGTAAGAAATCTATCACAATGTAAACGTAATAAACATAAGATTTTCATAAGAACTTTCATGCTGAGCTTAAGATTTATGACTGTTCATGCTAATGCTTATGCTATGTATGACTGATTTATCTGAACTAATTGACTGATTTATCTGACTGGCCAACACACTTAACCTTGTGTGCAAAGTTGTGCACCAGCCCCACATCCCGCTGCAGCAAGGGGAACCGCTGATAGTATTCTAGCATACTATGGTGAACCACGACTGAGTTCGTGGCTTGCACACCACCCTGAACTGAACTGCATTGGTACCATGCATTTGAATGGCCATCTTATTAACTGATCTGAACTTATCTTACACTTGAATTTAAGATGGCTTACGTGTCTTATACACATGAGATGCATGACATATTATATACATAATCATAATTTCTTAATTTAAACGTGATGCGAAATGACATGATCATATGCTATGCTGGATGACATGCTTGCACATGACATGAGCGGTTCATAAATAATGGCTGTCAATGAACTGGCTTGAATAATACATACATATAGGCTAACTGTGATGATCCTAATTTATGATCAAATTACTTACCTCGCTGCGTTTCTTCTTGAATAATACTTCGTAACTTGAGACCTATATACAATAAATAACTATCACTAAATTGTTTGGAAATAAATAAATACTAATATCTTACTTAACTAAATTTGGCATTCTAAAAGATAATCAAACAAATATTTTGTTTAACACTAAAGTCAATAAATCCTGATATTTTAAATTACTTAAAATACTAATAACATATTATAATTTAGTAAAACACTTGGGCTATTCTAAATAAGTCATAAACTTCAATTCTTAAAATAGTTTTTCTTTCTTAACATAATTATTCAATCTTATAAGAAATCTAATAAATATTAATATTGTTTAAATATTCTAAGCATAATAATTTTATTAAAATTCTACTAAATATACAAAGGAATATTAACAAAATATTAGGCTCGATAGTATAGTCTAAAATATCTTTCAAATTCTTTAAACACTTTCTTATAAAATAAAGCCTATGATTAACACAACTTAAATTATTAAGCTCAATTCAACTTCAAATAAAATGACGTAATAGTCTCCATAATTAACATATACTTAAGTGAAAATTTATAAATGTAATTTAAAACAATCCTCCAAGATACTAGATAAAAAGGGCATAAAGGTAATCTTCTTATTATAGTATGTAGTAAATTAAAAACCTAAAAACACAACTTCATACTATAAAGAGAAACAGAGGGCTCGGGCTAGGGAGTTGGACATAGCTGATACTCACTGAGGGAAGAGTTGATGTGCGGCGGTTCAGGCGACTAGCGGGGGTCACGGCGTGCAACTAGGTGGTTCTCTGTCATGGGGGTTCGATGCAGTGAGAGAGAGATAGAGAGTTAGAGAGTTAGAGAGAGGAGAACTACTAGACCGAAACACAAGAGAGAGAGAAAAAAGGCTGGTGGCGGCCGAGGCCTTACCAGAAAAAGAGTGGCTCGACGGGGGCTGCAGGTCGGCGGCTTCTGTGTCGTCGGAGAGGGGTTCGGCGCCTCTAGAGGTGGCTATCGAGGAGAAGGGCGACGACACTGACTCGGGCAGAACCTACTGCTCAAACGAAAATGTTGATACTCGGGGTATTTCAAAAACAGAGGATTCTCGCGGCTCACAAGATTCTCCTCTCATGTATGGGTAAGCACATCTTATAATGGTAGAATGATAGAAAAAAAAATAAAGAAACCCTAGAAGAGTAGAGACGTGCACGTGTAAGAGAGTGGAGACGTGCATGTGTAGAAAGATACTCGGCAACACAGTTGGAGTTTCCACTAGGATGTTAGCAAAAAAATCACTAAGAAACATACGGGTTTGGAGATTTTAAGTGAGTAAACAGAGGCTAACATCGAGATGAGGTTCGGCAGGCTAGAGGGAAAAATAAAACTTTAAATTTCAAACAAAACTCCAGTAAATTTAATCTGATACACTTTAGAAATCCTTATTAAAACGAAACTCTAACAAATCTTAAATAACAACTATAATAGAAAATCTAAAGATAAAGTAAATATAAATTCTAATAAAACTATAATCATAATAATATAAACTCTAAAATAAAAAGTTTACTAGGAAAATTACTTATATACCCTAAAACCAAAACTGGTATGTTACATCTGCAGTTGATCAAGAGAGAATGTATCTATGTCTTTCGATTCTTCAATTGAACACACGACATAATCAAACTTTGGTGTCAGGGAATGCAATATCTTCTCTACAATGGTGACATCTACCATCTTCTCACCATGAAATCGCATTTTGTTGCTTATCTCCATAGTCCTGGCATAGTAGCTGGTGACAGATTCCCCATCCTTCATTTGTAGAGTCTCAAAATCTCTTCTCAAAGCTTGAAGTTGTGCACGCTTCACTCTAGCAAAGCCTTGATATTTTTTCTTCATGGAATCCCAAATATCTTTGGAAGTTTCTTTGCTAAGAATTGTTTCCAAGATGGGACGATTAATTGCCTGAAAGAGGTAATTTTTTGCCTTCAAATCTTTTAGCTCTCTTCCTTCCAACTCTGTTTTTCTGGGCATCCGTCAAGACTATATTTGTTGCTGGTTCTTCAATTCCAGATTCAACGATTGGCCAATACTCTTTTGACCGTAGAGAATTCTCCATTAGCATACGCCAATGGCCATAGTGACCATTAAAACATGGGATCGCCGCCTGCACAAAGTTTGAATCTGAAGCCATCATTTCCTACAAAAAAAAAAAAAAAAAGTCAAAGGAGAAAATAGCTGCTGCTATTTTGGACTGTTTTGGGGACTCTCACTGTTTGGGAACTCTTTCTCTCTTGCTTTCTCTCACACGCTTTCTGCTCTGATACCACTGATACAATGTTAAGAGAAAAACAAAAGAGACGTGTTGGAATGGTAAGCTCTGTACCATGTCAAATTGATAAAGAAAAAGGGGCCTATAAATAGGCTTTACATCAGAATGCTTCAACTTAGGCTTTACATCATAATGCTTCAACCTAGCACTAACCACTACTCCTATAAAATAGGATCACACATAAGACACTTTCTCAGCACGAAATCAAATAACCAAATACCTAAAGAGTTGGTCAAACCTACCAATGACTAGAGCTATTAATAAATATGAAATAAAAAATTTAAATCTTAACAGGCAACACTCAACAAGAAAATTCCAGAACACATAGAAACGAGCTTAAAAGGATTCACGAAAAACAAACTTAAAAGGATAACTAGAGAGAGAGAGAGAAAGAGAGAGAGAGACGAACAGAGAGAGATAGAGAGAAGAACGGAGAGAGAGAAAGAGAGAGAGCATGAGAGAGACGAATGGAGAGAGAGAGAGAGAGAAAGAGAGAGACACTCACCTGCTAGGCGAGGCGGCGACAGCGACGTCGCGGTAGCGGCATAACGTGGGAAGGGACGGCAGTGCATAGTGTGAGGGAGAGAGAGAGAGAGAGCCATGAACGCGTGGAGACAAAAGGTTTTGAAATCAAGTATCGGGAGACGGGATGGGGGAGAAGAAATAGGAGGGATAATGTTTCGATCATATCCTTTTGCAATGTCGCCGCAAAAGGTTTCACTGCAGCATAAGTTTTAGCAGCAGTCCAGTTTCGCCATAAAAAGTTTAATATCGCCGAAAATTCCCACCGCAAAATTCGTGATTTACGTCTCTTTCCCGCCTAGTTTTCTTGTGGCGACAAAAGAATGAAATTTCTGGCCATTTTTGTCTAACGCTGGAAAGAAAAAGCTGCCATAGTAAAAATAATTTTATCGCTGCAAAAAGTCAATTTCAAAACTTGAAGTTAAAAGTCAGCGGAAACATCAAAATTGCTGGAATTAAAGACTTGTCGTTGCGATATTATTTCCAACAATAAAAAAATCACCGCAATAGGCATTATTTCTTGTAGTGGAACAAAATTTAAAGAAGTTAAAGATAATAATATTACAATTGTTATTTTCTTGGGCTGAGTCACGTTGACTAGATCTGAAATCTTCTTAAGATTCATTTGCTTCTACGATGAGGGAGATAACAAAGGAAACGATCTGCAGTGGGTGGTTTGCTAAGAGAGGTGCATGCAAACATTGCAAGGTCGACCAAGTGTGGCACCTTTGATGATACGACCATGTGTGGATTATTCTAGTAATGTTAGATATAGTTATAGGTTGTTCAAGCAGTACACACTCTTTTATAACAAATCTACCCAAATTACTCAATGCAATCCCACTTCGATGCTGAGACGTCCTCCGAGAATAGGGGAAAAGAAAGAAGAATGGATTTGTATTAATTTTTTGGATAAAAATCTCACGTTCTTCTCAAATCCCTTATATAGCTAAAAAAGGAAAACAACTACCCTCCTGCAGAATGCAGTCTATGAACCTGTAAGAAAACACCTGACATTGTAGCCTAAACGACTTAATAACTAAAAAACGTACGCTTCATATTACGACACTTGGCTTAATCACAAGCCTTCATTCATTACACTACTAGCTATTGATTAATGACCACTCGATACATCCAATGGTCCAACTGATGACACGCATTTTCCCAACGTTGATGCTTTTCCCAAACACAATAGATCTTCCACTTCTAGTCTGACACTTCTACTTTCCCAATTTTTTCTTCATCCTCCACATTCTGCTCTTGCTCCTGCGACCGTTGTGTGACAATTTCCCCCTCCATTTAAAACACCTTACCCACAAGATCTAGGTAGCTTTCTTTGAGTCGGTGGTAGAGTTCCCAAGTAGCCTCTTCTATATTCTGCCCTTGCCAATAGACAAGGACTTCTACCATAGGGTGTTGTCGGACCTTTATCAAACGCCTAGCCAGAATCTCCTATGCTTCTGGTTTTAGGAGGCCCATGGCGTCACAGGGAGGGAGTGTTTGCAGGCCTATGTTCGATTGTCCCAATCTTGGTTTAAGCTGGGACACATGGAAGATAGGGTGGATTAGGGTGGACTAAGGGAGCTTTAACTTGTATGCCACAACTCCTATTTTGTATCCCATAGAATCTTGGGCTTAACTTCAGATGACGGCGCCTTGCCACACTCAGTTGCCGGTATGGCTGTAGTTTTTTTTTTGTTTTTTTTAAAAGAGTCAGTAGCCACACACATAGTGGTCTCATTCCAAGTTTATTGATAAGCCCTCACTTAGGACGAAGGAAAACCATAGTAACAAGCTGGACACTTGAGATTTACAATAAAAAACCAACAAAAAAATCATCCCAGACATCAAAAGGCCAAAAACGATAACCAAACAAAAAGACAAAAGAAATAAACCAAAATCAACCTAAACAAGCCTACTTTAATAAAAACAACCTGCAAGCAAACCAGAAATTAGAATCTAAGATTAGGAAGACCAATCTTGTCCATCCTAACAATACCTTTCAACTGTCTCGGAAGAACACCTCCTTCCGCATATCTACAATTCAAGCCAGCTTCCCCTTGCAGAGCCAAAAAATCCGCAACTTGGTTAGCTTCCCTATAAATATGTTTGATAGAAAAATGAATCCCTTGAAGCTCCTTAAACACCTTTTTCCAAAACTCCCAAAGATACCAAACCGTGCAACTACTAGAAATGATCCAATCAACCACAATTTTGGAATTACATTCAATTTCCACATTAATGAAACCCATTTCTTTACAGAACTTCACTCCCCCAAGAAGGGCCCAAAGTTTAGCCTCATTATTAGTACCCTGACCAAAAAAACAGAGAAAGCACCTTTTACGTCACCATGGCCATCTCGAATAACACCTCCTCCGCCACAAGACCCTGGGTTACTCCTGCAACTCCCATCAACATTCAGCTTCACCCCATCAAGACTTGGCTTACTCCACCAGACAATACATTGTCTACGAATGTGCGTCCGCAGCATAGGAATATCCAAGTAAGCAAGAATCTATGCATCACTAGACAAGACCGAATCAACTTTGGCTTGTTCGGCCATCAACAGTCTGAGCCAATATTTAATAGACAACCAAACTCCATCAACAGATTCGAACAGTCCTTCCATGCGTGCCTTGCACCTGCGTTGCCAAAGCCTATACGTAATAAGTGTAGGCAGTAAACCGATCAGTATCCCCTTATTAGAAGACTTCTTCGCCATTGCAAACCAAGTGGAAACACGCCCCCACCTTGTACCTGCAGCCATCACGGGCATCCCCATTACTACTTCAGCGTGAGCCCAAACTTGAGACGCAAATTCACCCGAGCACAATACATGTGCCAAAGTCTCACCTTGCCAATTAGTGCAGCAATCACATCTAGAGGCCTAATGAATTCCACATTTAATTACTTTATCATCCATAGGTAGACAATTGAACCTCGCCCTCCACATACACAAGGATATTTTTTTTGGCAAAAGCTTATGCCATATCCATAACATTTTAGGAAACTTTGTATACTTCAGTAGAATGACGTCCCATGCACTAGCTGTCGAGAAAACGCCATCCGAAGTTGGCTTCCAAATGAGCACATCCATCCCTTCCTTCTGCGCAGGTAAACTACATAAAATCTCCCCTATAGTCTCCACTCCAACCAGCTCCTTTAACTAATCTAAGTCCCAACCATTTACATTCCAGCACTCTTGAATTTTAAGGAGAGGATTTGAAATGACAAAGGCACGTAAATAGAGTGGCCCTGAATCAAGCCATTTATCAAAGCAAAAGGACACCCTTCCTTCTCTCACCCTCCAACTAATATTACCACAAACATCATAGGTCTCAGGATGCCACTGCGTCGTTGATTATGGAACATTTTGGGATCTGAATGCAACTAATAATGAAAGAGAAGCAAATTCGAGTACAGTTGAAGTATTTCGAGCAGCGGCACAACAGTTAATAAAGGATATTTTGAGATTTGCTGAAGTGCTTTGAGATTTTGTTGCTTTTATGGATTGAGTTGAAATCTAAGGTTTAGAGATGCATCATTTTTTATTTTTATTTTTTAAAAAGTGATTTTGATGAGATATAAGATCGTAGAATTTTGCGGGCTCCAGGACACGATTTTTTATGATGTGTGAGGTTTTAGCACTTGCGAACCTATGGAATGTGTCCTATGAAATCTAAGGTTTTAGATATTGTATATATATATATATATGTTTTTTTTAAGGAAACAATTTTTATGATATTTGAGATTTCAGTTCCAATAGACCTATTAAGTGGATTGTAGGAAATTATTCTTACAAGATTTAAGGTTTAGATTTTGAAAGCCTACATAAGTCTAATTGAACGCCAGGATTGAGATTCTGCAGACTTAGGGAGATGATGTTTAAAGTTTAGATTTCGGATTGACTTCCGGGAATTTTTTTCTTTTTTTCTTTTTGGTTAGGAATATGAGGTTTAGAATTGTGACATTGATGTGTTAGAGGCTATAAACACGTTGTTAGAATTTGTGAAATTAGACCTAGTGTTTTAAAAATGTACGGACTGGTTAATTGTGGAGGTTGGTTCTTTTCAGAGGTACTTGTTTGAGATTCAATGTGTTTAGGACTATAAGTTGTTCGAGTGCGCAATGGGAACGTGATTTTTGGTAATAATTATATGATGGTTTGAGAGTTTATTTTTACTTTAGTATGAAGTCATTATATTATGTGGAGAACTTGATATTTATTATTAGACTTTTAATTACATTTTTGAGGTTTAGGTTCTAAGGATGTGTGTATTTTTTTTAAACAATGTTAGTTTCGACAAAATTATTGAGAATTAAATTAGGCGTGAAAATAGTTTATATTAGGCATAGCAAATTTTGAGGAAGAAATTTTTTTAAGGAGAGGAGGATGTAACACCCGGGCATTCTATATTTGTTTTCTTTCTCTCCCACCCGTTTCTCTTCCCACTCAACCGTTCCTCCCCACGTACAAGAAGTTCCCTGCATCAAGCACAGCAACTGCATGGTAACCGCTGTCCCCATCCACGTAACCACCCTTTCCCGTGTGCTCCTTCGATGCCAGGCATTTCGGTTGCTCAATACACTTCACCTTGTAGATCGATGCTCTCTATCTCTATTTTTTTCTATCTTCTCTACACCAAGTCGCAAGGCACCTGGAAATGGCACCATCCAACCACCACGAACCAAATGCTGCCGACGTGAACTCGAGATACCCACCAACCTTCTCGACGGAAGCCACCAGTACAACCACGAAGCCCAGTAGTGCTCAAGCACCGTCAACCACTCACCACTGAACCACCCCACGCTGCGACACCGTAAGCCTCCTTCAAGCCTCCTCCCTCTCTCGGTTTCTTCCCCACAATCCAATGGCCAGCAAGACCACCACAGAAGTTTTCGCTCAGCCTCGGTGCAACAAAGAACTCCTCCACCGCACTGCCCCTACACCATCAAGCCACTGTTCAAACCACTGCATGTCCCCTATTTTTGACCCTCGAAACAGAGCAATAAAACCACTTTTCCCCCGCCTCATTTCTGCAGCCCCATGGCACGTTGGTGAAGCTTAACGACGCCGACCATCAACCTTTCCGCCACCCACGTGCCTCTCCATGATCTGCTGCTGCCCCAACCACCCTGTCGCCATCTCCGGCTGCCTTCGTAAGTATCTCGTACGGTATCCCTCTCACCGAGTTTCCTCTCTCTGATTTATCTCTCTCTCTCTCTCTCTCTCTCTCTCTCTCTCTCCATCTCTATCTCAGTGCCTTCCGCATTGCTGACCATCGTATCTTTGCCATTGTGCTAACACCTTACATCCATTGTGCGCATCCTTCTCGTTGGTATGAAACAGCCCTACCCTCTGTACACGGGTTGGCTAGAGGTAGTTTCATAAGTTTGTTTGTTTGCTTTATTTATCTATTTACATTTTGTTTTTAGAGCACATGCTTTAACAAATTTCTAGAAATATCACTGATTTTACGTAGCCTGTCTTCCTTTATATATTAAACTGTTGTATGGGCTTAATTTTAAATACATGTTTTTGTAAAGAAATAAATGAAATTAAAATTGTATTATTCAGTATTAAATTATTTTTAAAGTTTAATTTTAAAAATAAATAGTAAGTACGCAATTTTACTTTTGAGTACTTAAATTTGATTAAGTTATATTTTTATTAAATGGGATTTTTGTTGATTACTTTAATCGATTTTGCTATATTATTACATTAAGTGAATATCGAGATATTTGAGAATTTTTAATATTTTAGGGTTTCGAGGAATTTAGATTTTTAGGAAAATAGGTTACTTAGCGTCTCAGGTTTAAGTATTGAAAAAGGTGTTTAATTTCATATATTTATGGAAATTACGTGATTATTTTATATGTGATGATTGATTTTTCGTTCAGTATTGTTGTGGAGAATTTCTGAAAAGCTAAAAAGTCCAGGTAAGCGGGATTCCTATGCTAGGCTTGATACGAATTATTGAGACTGAGGTTGACTTTCTAAAAGCTTTGCATATTTTGTGATGAAATGAAAACTTGGAAAAAACCAACCTCGGTTGCTTATTTGCATTACTCATAAAATGTGTACGTAAAAGAAAAAATATTTTCTGATATGCATTGTGTAGACAAAAGCTAAATTTTGTCATACTATCTCTGAAATCTGAAAAAGAGCGATATTAAGAATCTGAAAAATTGTGCATTGATTTAGAAAGATGCTCCGACTTTTGTTTTCAGTATGTGAGAATGATCTGATTATGTTTTGGTACTCTGTTTTGTTTTGATATGGCATCTGAAAACCTTTGGCATGGTGTACTGATTTTGTATCTGACTCTGTCTCTGCTCTGTTATGCTCTGCTCTGCTCTGTTTGGGTTGGTACCAACTTCTCTGTCTCTGAGTGCACCCATTTTGGAAACAAAATGATTTTATTGTGGTCTTTCCTATGTGCACACTCGGGGCTCCGAGAGTAATAAGGGAACGATTTCACCTTTGTCTCTGCCCGGTTTGGCAACTGGGGTTAGCACAATCCTACCACAGGGTGAAACATGGTCTTTGCTCTGTGAGATGCTCTGTTTTGATGTGATGATGATGCTCAGGTTATGCCAAAGTACTTTGGGTTTTATGTGACTTAAAACCATCGCTCTGTTACGTTTGAAAACATGTTTGTTCTGCATACTGTACTTTGTAAGTGCTCATCTTTGCACGCTAGCATATGTCATTTGCTTACTAAGTTGTTGATAACTCACCCCCTTATCTCCATAATATTTTTCAGATGTTTTGGATATTTCAGCTGATGATCAAGATTATGGAGCATAGGTGAGATGATTTTTTTTAATCATAATGGATTAAGCATAGAATGTCTCTTTTAGTATTCTTGTATTTGTTAAGTAATCTTGTCGTGTTCTGATGACTTGGTATTTTGGGAGGTTAATTATATTGAGGAAATTAGTCTGAAACAAAATGTTTTATATGATATTGAGATTTTAGATTTTATGAATATATTGTTAGAATGTGAGTTTAAGTGACAAGAAATAACTCTCCGACTCATCCGGGACAGGGGCGTTACACCTTTTGAACGCTATTTTCAGCATTCGAATGAGTAAATACAGAAAACATATTTACATTGTTTCATTAATTATATAATTTTATGATTGTTTTGTATATTATATTTTGTAACTAATCTTATTAATCTTATTATTTAAATTTCAAGTTGAAATGTTTGCTAGGGGATCAAGGTCAAAGCGTGCCAAACTAGGAGAATTAGGTTCTTTTAGTAGTACGGTCGATACATTGTTAGGTTGTAAAGTTTTACTACAGTGTCAAGTGAAGATCGACGATTTTCAGGATCTTTTCTTCGAGGGCCGCTCCTTGACATCGATATTCGTGGAGCGCGGTTGGTCACCAATTTTGGACCACAGGGACGAGGCGTTCCAGTTCGTGTCATATATTGATCTCATCACATACTTTTATAGAGAGCTTGGTGCCTCCAGTCTGGATGCTGATGGTAAATATATTATTTCATTCCCTTTCTCGGCAGACATACTTGTCGATTTTATCGGTATCGCTCGTTTGGAGACTGCATATCCAAATGTGGTGCCTAGGGAGTCAACAGCTGGTGAGGAGACAGCTAAAGATGAGGGCACTGATCCTGATGGACTAGATGGCCTCTCGGATGTAGATGTGAGACAGTTGGTTGTTGGTCCAGATGCTCCTCCTTATGATGGGATGAAGAGCATCAAACAAGTTCATTTATCAGATTTTTTCAAGATCCTGAACTTAATCATCGCCCACAACATTGACCCTCCACAATACAAGACAGAGGTTGGCATGGACGGTGCGAGATTTATGATACGTGTCACTCGTATGATGCTTATCGACTTAATGGGTTATATATTCACTAGGATGCGATTAGAGATTTAATACGTTACGACAGATATTTTGCCGTTCGGCCTCCTGATCACACGATTCCTACTGTCGGTTGGGGTCTTACCTGATGTTGCTGAGTGTATTCAGGAGCCGGTTGGGGTCCACCCTGTCACGGAGCACGAGGCACTCGAGACTTTGTCTTCGTGCTCCTACTACAGAGCCAGTCAATACTCAGACCAGAGATGCACACCCGACTGATTATGGAGTATCGGCCGGTTAGACATCCACACAGCCCTAGGCATCACGCACTGTTACTGCTGATCAGATTACTGATATAGTGCGTACGGAGATTCAGATTGCCTTCGGAGGCTTACGTACGGAGTTCATGGGAGCCATTGATTGCGTGTCTCGGACTCAGGAGACGATATCTACTCGATTGACACAGATAGAAGCAAAAATAGATTCAATTGAGGATGTCCTCAAAGAGTTGGGGACATAGTATTTTATTATATTTTTTATTTGTATTTTACTTTATTTTTTATATAAACAATATTTGATGTTTTCTAAGTTTAATTAATTATGCATATATCTTTCTTTTATAAATTAATTGTTGATTACAATTATTAATTCTTTAATTGATTAAATGTTTTATTAAATTAATGTCATCATTCGAACGTTAACTTACCATTCGAAAATTGTGATTTACACGTTCAAACGGTTTCAATGAACGTTCGAACGGTACATTTGTTTCCTGCGAACCCCCCGCCAATTTTTTCCCAAACCGCAAATGATTATTTCACAAGAGATGAAATTTATCGTCCCTAATTATACAGTTCGAACGGGAAGCATGTCTTAGAATTTCATCCTTAAAGATTACATTTTGGGACGATTTTCATTTCATTCCAAAGAAAAATCGTCCCAAAATCTCTAAATTGTTGCAGTGAAAAGTACCATCAAACAAACACATATCACTAACCCTATTTATGGGGTTGGAGATAAGATATTAATATTTGAGAAGCTTAGCCTAATAAATCTATTAAATCAAATATGGAAAAAAAAATGTTGGTATTTTAGTTTTTTTAAATTATCATAGGTCCCACTATAAGTTGTACCATAACACATCAACTTATCATTTGCAAATTTCCTAATCTAATAGTTGATCTGATCTACTTTCAAGGATTTTTGTTTTTTGATTCAAATTCATCTGGAAAACCTTCTGGTAGGCCCACAAAAATAAAGCTGAAGTCTTAGTAGGTTAACCTTTTGACGTTGATGATCTTTTATCTGGTAAATAGCGAGGAACACGTACGTGCGTTGATTGAGCCAATTACAAGTTTTGATAACATAATATTCTAGTAAGTAAACTAGGTACTTGAACTTATCTAAAATGCAAAAGTTGATCAATGATCATTTCTAAGTACTGTAAAATTAATTGACGATTCCTCTTGAAATTATGAAACTAAAAAGATATTATCATTTTAAAGATCGATCGTTGTCATTTGAACAATGGTCTGACCTAAAATTATTTTCAGAAGGATGGCGTGAGCGATACGGAATTATAACCCTTTTCATGGATGACCAATGAATTGAAGAGTCTTTGGCATTTTCGAATATGACACTTCCATCCTTAACTGTAGAGGTGGTAATACGTAACACGACGTCCCATGAACCTAGCATGAACATGGCACAAAACTAACGGATTTAAACTTGATATTAACGAGTTTGAGTCAAAACGGGTTGACTCATTAAGACACGATTTATAAGTAAGTCATTAATAATGAGTAAACCCACTTAACCCGAAATTAACTCGTTTTGATCCATTTTGATTTTATTTCAAAATTATAATTTTATTATTGTTGATTTGTAATATTGATATTTCTCAATATGTTTATATTTTTATTGTTGGGATTGTAATTCTGAACCAATGCTCATATTTGTTATTATAGGGCTTTTAATACTAGTTTTATTATATGTTAAAATTTGAAAAATATTGACATTTCTTTTTAGTCGGTAGTCTTTTTTTTTTTTTTTTAAGATATTGTGGCTAGTAGGAGAAATTCCGTGGTTAATATCTTAAAGATATTATGGCTACGTACTAAGGTTAATTTACATCTTTAATATATTAACCTTAGATTATAAATATAACTTAATTGGAAATTTTAAAAAATATGGAGATTTGCTTCATTTGGATAGTGAGATGGGATGATCTGTGAATAGTAGTGAGATTGTTTGTGAATAGTAGTGAAATTATTTGAGTTAAGATGTTTTATGGAGTTTTGGAAAATGTGAGAGAAAAAGTTGAATAAAAATATTATAAATTTAAAATATTATTAGAATATAATTTTTGTTATGAAATTTGAAAATGTTGAATCGTTTTTTATGTTTTTTTTTTAAGTTTGAGAAAATTATAATGATTTAGTAATGATTACACCAAAAATTTAAAAATTTGAAATTGAAAAGTATTTGTACTTATGATTTTTGGATATTGAGATGAGATGATATGAGATGGAATGGGATGGAATGAAAGAGTACTCTTGCTATCCAAACCAGGCCTTCGGTTGTGTTTGGATGTTGGAGTGAGCTCAACTCATCCCAAACCAATGATTAATAAGATCCACTACTTTTTCAACTTTCTATAAAAAAGTTAAACTCATCTCAATCTACATACATTCAAACACATATTTCAATTTATTTAAATTCAAACACATCTCAATAGTACCTAAAATATACTATTATTCACAGATCAACTCAGATCATCTGAAATCACATCGACATCCAAATACATCCGAAATCTTTGACTATACGCAGGAGTGTCAACTATAATGATATAATCTATAGAACTGTTCATATTTAGGAGATTAACTCAGAAAGCCTATAATTTAGAAGATAATTAAAGAAATTTTGGATATCATTGATTTTATTTAAAAATATTTTACAATTTGAAGTACCATTGACTTATAAATATATATATATATATATAAAACAATGTTTTGAATTTCTTTTTGGATCTAAACATTTATCTTAGGAGTGATTGAAGTGAATTGGACTTATTTGATGTAGTCAGCATTATATCTTCCAGATGAAAAATTATAAACACGCATCATTTTTCACAACACTTTACAAAATATATTTTAAAATGAGGGGTATTTTTGTATAATACCTTATAAAAGTAACGTTACTTTATAAAAATACTCTTATTTTAAAATATGTGTTGTGAAATGTATTATGTGGCTATCATTACTCTTTTGGATTCAATGGTGATCAATTTAATAATCCACAAACTCACGTAATCTTGAACCATTAACGCGTTTCTAGGTGGGTCATGAGTCACGACTAACAATAGATTAGAGAATCTTTTTCGAGTGTCCTAGTCTGGCCGTCAATTTTGCATCCAAGATAAGGCCCCGTTTGGATACAGAAATACTCTCAACTCATCTTATCTCATCATTATAATTTTTTCAAATTCTCATACAAAATATAATAAACAACTCAACTTTTTCAAATCCTAAAATAATAATAATATTAAAATAATATTTTATTCAACTTATCTAAAACCATCGCATCTCATCTCATCGTACTATCCAAACGAGCCTGTCTTTGACACTTTTCTTTGTCTTTGTCCGAATGGAAGCAGAAAATTAGTCTAGCTCTTACAAGTGAACAAAAACTATGCGTGCATTCCCCGGTAGAAAAACTACAAACAAACAAATAATGATGCGTACAGGCAAAGTGTACGTAAGTTGCTTTGAGAAAAATACCCGACACACATATACTAAAATCTTTGGTATTTTCTTTTTCCAAAAGAAAAATATACTAATACTGTTATCAGTTTGAATTGAAGTTAAGTACTAAACTATATAAGGGCCGACACAACCATTATAAATTTGTAATACACGTCTTTGATAAAATATAATTATTTTTCAAATTTAAACACATCGAAATCAAACAAAATTTAAATAAATTAAAAAATGGATAAGAAGTGCTGGGTCAATCTTACAAGAACAAGTTCATAAACTGACCTGATCATTATGTCATGTGCAATGCGTGAGAAATGTGACAAAAAGGATTAAGAAGGGTTAGGTCCACAAAGAAATTTTATAAAAATAATCATACAAACTTACGTGACTCAATGTTAGATGTCATATATATTATAATAAAAAGAGTTTTACAATCTAGCCCACCATATTAAATCACATCAATTTATAAGTTTACTTTTGAAAAAAAAAATTATACGCGTCTCCAAAAGGATTAGGATGTACTTTTAAGTTTTCTATTCAAGTTTTTAAGAATAAAATGAGAGAGAGAAATACTAGTACGGACACCAATACACATGAATAAGTCTCAGTTCATTTGTTTATCTATGTCTTATAATAATTTATGACGGAGAATAAGAATATGACATACAAAATAAGGCAGAAATGGAATGGAGGAGCATCCCAATAACCCCATTCGAGATGCTCAAATCTTATATTAGACGTCTTTGGTCATTTATTTGTTGTATTGTATAAAAGTTGACGTGCCCGTAAAAAGAACAAATGATATGTATCCTATACGCGGTTGTTATGTAATTTGTTCATTACGTCGAAGCTCACGTACAGAAATCTTCTCTCTAAAAAAAATGATAAAAAAATATCAAATTGTACGTACTCCTCCCTCACCCCCTCTATTGCTATGCAGGCCGAGGAGTTAAAGACCCCCCCCCCCCCGGGAAGGGGATGCGCTCCTCTAATTTGGCTTCTCCCCTCCCACAGCCACCCATCCCACCTTTCTTCAACTGCGCATGCGCGCTACTGCAAGAATATATTTACACATTTACGAAGAATTATTTGCAATGAGAATGATTATTTGTGATGAGAGCAGACTTATTTTGATAAAAAAATAATTAATTTAGCAAGAAATAACTAGTCAAAATTAAATAATTTTCATATAGCGCATGGCATCGCATGCACCGATATGACTGACAAAATCAATGAATTGAAATACTTCGTTTAACAAATTTACAAATTTACAACTTTTTATTTGAACCTTGGCCTACAAAAAAATTAAGAAAACTCCCAATTTGGAGAAGTTAGACAGGATGTAAGTTTTATTTTTGGATGTTGGTTGTCTTTAGTATTTATTGACGTAGCTCATCATGTGTAGTATTTTTCTTTCATTTTGCTGAGAAGAAGAAGAAGATAAACTGCCGACAACAAAACAGATTGATCAAGGAATGAATGAGCTCCATCATGAAATTTAGGACTTATTCATCCATGAAGTACGCTTTGCTTTTCTATTTGTAGTACAGTGGATTAACGATTAACGCAAAAGAAAATCATGACTATCATCGTGGTTCTTTTCACAGTCACATCCTGCACTCTATGAACCACAGGAATCACATACTGCATGCAGGAAAACTTTTCATTTTATTTCCATTGAAGGAAGAAGTCTTACCTTTACTTCTTAAAAAATATAAATAATTTAGTTTAAATAGTGAGATGAGATGAGATAATTTTAGATGAGTTGAATAAAATATTATTAGAATATTATTTATTATTATTATTATTATTTTGAGATTTGAAAAAGTTGAATTGTTTATTATATTTTGTATGAAAATTTGATAAAGTTGTAATGATGAGATGAGATGAGATGAGATGGGATACGAGTGTTTCTGTACCCAAACGGGGGCCTTATTAATGTTGAGAGCAGGGAAAATTTTCTAACTATTACACAGCGCAAGAGAGTGAGCTGACATGAGATGAGATGATTAATTTGTAAATAGTAGTGAAATTATTGAGTTGAGTTGAGATGAGATGAGATTGTTTTTGAAAATTTTGAGTGTTTGGATTTGGAAGTGAGATGAGATGGTTTTAAATTTTTGGAGATTTGATAGATGTGGGTCCACCAATTATTGCATAGTATTTGTTTGAACTTGTTTTATTTGTAAATATAAATAAGCAATAGTAATTTCTAAATTACCTATCCAAATTTCATTTTTTATAATATATTTCATAATAATATTATAAGATGACAATATTTTTATAAAATTAAATTATTTTATAAAATATCAAATAAAAATATTTTTTTATTTAAAAAATAATTAAATAATTAAAAGATATTTATAAAATGTTTTTATAAAAATATTGTGCTTAAAATTATTTTCCATTTTCAAGTACTAATGGTCAATTTGTCCCTTTTTTAAACTTACTTTATGAAAACACCACATATGTCATCGGTGATTGAAAATTACACAGATTTGTTTTGTTAAAATTCTATCCTAGCCTGTAATGTTCTCAACAACTCGGCATAAAGCAAAGAAACTTTTTTGCCTATATATCTATTTTATGGAAAATGCTACTCTTACCAATGACTTCTACCGCTAGTCTTTACCGCTCTGATTTTTTTATTATTTTTTTACTTAATGATTAAGTAAGTATTTTTTAATAATATTATGAATTTTTTTATTTTTTAAAAAATATTTAAATGTATTAAAAAAATAGATGTAAAAAAATACAAAAAAATAAACACATGAATATTGCACTAGCGGTAGCGGGAGCGGTAGATCCCAGCGGTGGGACTAGCACCGTTCCTATTTTATAGTCCATCTCATATAAAATCACTATTTTATAATTTTACTATTATAAAAACTACGTATGGACCAATCATTTACTAAAATAAATCTACGTATAGACCTAAAATTAGCGATGCTAATTTTTAAAGAAATGTGCTACAAACTTCCCCGTGTATGTAAATAAGTAAACTATTGCAAGACCCATTAAAAAATATATTTATAACTAATAGTAATTAATAAATTACCATCCCAAAAAATCGAATGGTGCCCTTAGACAACGTTTGCTCAATGTTTGCTTGGTTGTGGCAGCTCGAGCGAACATCACACAGATTGTTCGCTCGAGAAGTTGCTTGAGTATAACTTAACAAACATCAGACAGATTGTTTGCTCGAAGCTTTGCTCGAGTGTGGCTCGAGAGAAATAATGACAGTTTGTAAGTATTCCGTACATAGTGTGTAACACCTCGTGCCCGGAAGGGTCGGAGAATTACTACCTGTCACTTACAAACCTGTCTCCCAAAGCATAAAAAAAAACACTCCAAGGGTTTCATAAATAGTACACAGTCTCATATTTACCAAATAAACATAATACAAACTCCATAAGTCATCATTAAAAAATAACATAAACTAAGGGGGGTCCACAATCTCCCAATACTCTCAACATAATAAAACGATACATCTTTAAGTCTCCATAGATCCAAATAACATAATGTACTTCATATACTCAAGTTAAACCATTCTACAAACAAGGTACCCTTAGGTACTCGACCTTCTATCTATATCACGTTAAGCTCCAATTTCTATTCCTGACCCCCAGCTGGGTCATCAACATCATCTGAAAAATATTGAAGATAAGGGGTGAGTTATCAACAACCTAATAAGTAGAAAACGTATACTAGTATGTAAACATGAGTCTTTTCAGAAAGTTCGGTATGTAGAAAGAAAACATTTCATTTTCATATGCAGATCTAAAAAACGTGTTATTAGAAAAATCAGAGCGACTTTTCAATCTTTTAATACCCAAAGACCAATTGTTCATTTTTAAAGCTACCTTTCATATTCAAAGACTATTTTCATATTAAAAAAAACTCAACTATTTATATTCAAAGATCCATTTCATATTTCAAATACCATTTTCATATTCAAAAACGCTTTGACATAATATAACTGAACATCTTCATCTTATCATATCATATTGTATCTTATCATGTCATATCATATACCATGTTTAACCCCCGTGGTAGGGTTGTGCTATCCCCGGTGACTAAACCAAGCAGTATCATATTGTGAAACTTCCCATTTTTCAATCTCGGAGCCCCGAGTGTGCACATAGGAAAGAACACATAAAAGACCACTTTGTTTCCAAAGTGGGTGCACTCATATCATATCATGTTGGTATCAACCAGATCACGTGAACCAGTATCATCATATCAGAACCATATTCAGAATCAGAATCAAAACCGATAAGTATGCCAAAGGTTTTTCATATTCATATCATATCAAACCATGTTATAAATATATTCATATCATTTCCATTTGATCAAAAATAGATACAAATCATTTTCATATTACATGTACAAAAATTCACAGAAATCATATTTGCTCTTTTGCACATTTCATAAACATGTAAAATATTGCTCATGTCTACACTATTCATGTCAAAGCATTTCTTTTCTCTTTCATACATATCTCATGAGTGAATGCAAAACATATATTATGGTTGTTTTTCACATTTTCTTTTTAAAACAACATGCACATTTTTACAAACCAACCTCAGTTCATTTCTTTTTATGGAAATCTAGCATAGAAACCCCGCTTACCTGGACTTCTTAGCTTTTTTAAAATTTTCTCAACAGTGCCGAACAAAATTAATCGTCACCTATAAGATAATCACGTAAGTTTCCATCAATTTCCAATCAATCTCGTATTTTGATATTCAAGTCTAAACTTCTAAAACCCAAAATTCTCATTATTCCTAAAATACCAACATCACTTTCTAAACTCATCAATATCCAACTTAATAACACCGACTAAAACATTAAATTCTAACTTATGTACGATTGAGATCTTACTATAATTTATAAAAACTAAAAGAACATAACTAAATCGATATCATTATAAGTAGAAAATTATACTTTTGTTTAAATAAAAAATATTCTTTTAAAAGGATTCAAAATAAGGTTTAGCACTTAGAGATCATTCCAAAAATTTATCAGTATTTACTTATTAAATATTCCGATAAAAATATCAGTCTCTTAAAAATACCAACTTAACAAAATAAACCCACATGCGCCTAAGTCCAAATAACTAAATATCACATGCAGCCCACGTTTCAAACACAAAATACACAATCAGTTGATGTATTCAAACAAAAAGAGGGCAAAAGGGTAATAACACCCTTCATCTACCAGGTTACCTGAGACACAACAGTTTCCTTTTTAAGTAACTACCAACAACAACGAAAATAAAAAACCAATAGAGGCCAAAACGTGAGCAGCGGCAGGGACCTACCAAAGGGAAACCGAGGCAAGCGTGGAGGGGTAAGGCGCGATGGGGCTGGCTGGAGGGACCGTGGTGGCGCAGCTGTCGAGCTGGTAAGGGCGTGCGGCGGCGAAGTTGCCTACTACTAGGAGGCGGGAGCGAGAGAGAGACAGAGAGGGATGAGCGAGAGGGAGACCGAGTGAGGCAGAGAGAAAGATGGCGTGCGGTGGCAAGGGGTAGAGCTGGTCGGCATGATCTATGGCTGGGGGTGGTTCCGTCTTCCTTGAGGCGGCGTTGGCGCGTTCAACTGGTGGTTGCTGGCTCACGGGGTGGTGGAAGCACTCCTCTGTTTCTTGGTGTAAAAACAGGGGTGGTGTGTTTTACTAGATGCAAACCGAGACTTTCGGTTTGGTGGTAGCCGTGGTTCACAATGGAGGGTGGATGTTCAGAGGAGTTTGGATGGTTGAGGGCGTGAAAAGAGGGTAGCGGCACTTATTATAGGGTTGAGGATGCTTAGCATTTATATAAGCTATAAGTGGAAACAGAAAAAAAAATGCAGAGAAAAGGAAGGAGGGACATGCAAGAAAATGGAAAACTGTGTAAACCGTACGACGTGGAGTCTGGAAAATGCTTCCACTACCTGGGCTCCTTAGAAGGGAGTTGGGTCTTACAAGGTGATCAGAACACTGCAATTAGATTTCTATTACTAAGCCTTTTTTTTTTAATAAGAGCCGGTAGTCACCCTCACGGCGACCCTGTTCCAAGTTTATTAAGCAGCCCTCACTTATGGCAGAAGAATAACATAGTTACAAACCAAGCATCTGGGAGATTACAAATAGGAAAATAAGAAAATCACCCAAACACCAAACAACCAAAAGCAAACAAAAAACCAAAACCAGAAAACAAACTCCCTATACAATAAAAAACCACTAGCCCAATCTAAACATGCCTATTTCCTTTATCTAAATTAAATTCTAATGTTTGGAAGACCAATCTTGTCTAAGCGCAACATGCCTTTTATTTTCTGAGGTAAAGAATCAATAGAATTAAATCGTCGATTAAGACCCTCCTCTCCCATACGAGCAAGAAAATCCGCTGAATTATTCCCTTCTCTGAATTGATGCATAATGGAAAATTGAATATCATGTAAAGTAAGCATCAACTCATCCCAAAAATCCCATAAATACCAAACCATGCACCTTTGGTTTTTTAACCAATTAACCACAAGACTAGAGTCACATTCAATCATAACCTGTGAGAATCCCATCTCTTTGCAAACTCCAACCCCCACAATCAAGGCACGTAGTTCCGCTTCATTGTTAGTACCATGCCCAAAATGAGTAGAGAAGGCACTTATAAAATTCCCGTCATGGTCCCGTAAAATTCCCCAACCTCCACAATTACCCGGATCACCTCGACAACTTCCATCCACATTTAGCTTGATCCAACCCCGTATAGGTTTATTCCAATAAATAATCCTCTGACATCTTTTTGTGTGATTAATAAAAGGCACCTCTAGTGCTTTAAGAATGGCCTCATTCGTAGAGGAAATGAACCATTTTTGGACCATCAGAGAAGAAATTTTACGCAGCCATGCCTTCACCGCTACCCACACTCCCATAGCCGATTCTTGCACTCCCTCCATTCGAGCTTTGCATCTCCTTAACCATAAACGCCAAGTGATAAGAGAAGGAATCATGCCAATTATGCAGCCACATTGACTTGATTTTTTTGCATAACAAAACCACAGCCTTACCGTCGCCCACCATGTAGATCCCGCCAACATAGGAACATCAAGTGTTGTTGAGGCCAAAGACCACATGCACCTGGTTCACAATAGTTCCTGCCCGTAGCACGTGATCCAGCGACTGATTTGCTTCCCCTGATACACAAAAATCGCATCTTGAAGCCAGCTGAAAGGCTGTATCCATTCTTGCTTGATGTCTAATTGTTACGAGCACGAGCGATTGATCGCGTAATTGGTGGATCAACAGAAAAAGACACAGGATCAACCCGACCTGCTTTACCTATTGTGGATTAATCAAAGGAAAAGTTGGTTTGTTTTGTGAGGGACCCCACCTCGGCAAACTCGTTGCTGAAATATTTTCTAATCGCATTCAAATAATTCTTCCCAAACTTATAAGCAATAAACTTACAAGGAAGGAATTTACATTGATGTACGTACGTAATCGACGCACACAAACGATGCCACTTAACCAAATTAAAGCAACTGAACAGAATTAAAGCTAATTGATTACATAACAAAATGAGGCAAGTCAATGCCTTAGTTCCCTTATTCAAAAAACTGTAAATGGAAAGTAATATCCTTGGCGCTAAACTCCCGTATCATTCCTCCCTTCTTCAAAGCGTTCCTTGTCCTCAAGGAATAATTTCGGAAATTAAGCGTGGATCAACGCCTGATTCTCCCAAGTAGCCTCCGTTGGATTGCTGCCCTTCCAATGAACCAAAATTTCTGCCTGCTTTCCATGCCGTCGTTGAGATAAAATTGCTTTTGGAGTAGTTGGTGAAGCCTTGAGTGGAATTTCAGGTAGTTCAGTAGTGGCTTCCGTGCTTTGCCCAAGTTTCAGCTTCAAGAGAGATACGTGAAATACAAGGTGAATTCTCGCACCCTGAGGTAGTTCCAACCGGTACGCTACTTCCCCTACTTGCGCAATGATCTTGTATGGACCATAATAGTTAGCCGATAATTTCATATTAATTCTCCTTTCCACCGTTTGCTGCCTATACTGCTGTAGGCACACATGGACATAATCCCCTGGCTGAAAACTCTTTTCTCGGTGTCCCTTATCGTACTGGACCTTCATTTTGTTCTGAGCTTGCTGGAGTTTGAGGCGAACTTCCTTAATAAGCAGGTCTCTTTGTTCAAGTGTTTGTGCTGCTGATTCTACTTTTGCAGTGCCATGCACATAGGATAGAAGAGTGGGAGGCTTACGGCCATAGACAACTTCATATGGGGTTCTTCCCGTACTCGAATGTGCACTGGTATTGTAGACGTACTCCACCCATGGCAGCCATTTAACCTAGCCCGTTGGTGCTTCACTGGTGAAACACCTCAAATACATCTCCAATGTTCGATTAACCACTTCAGTTTGGCCGTCCGTTTGTGGATGATACGAGGAGCTAAAATTAAATTTAATTCCTTGCAACTGGAACAACTCAAGCCAGAACCTACTGGTAAAAGTTGGATCACGGTCACACACGATGGACGCCGGCAATCCATATAATTTAAATATATTCTCAAAAAAGATTTGGGCCACGGTTGTTGCTGAAAATGGTTGTTTGAGTGGTATAAAATGGGCAAACTTCAACAAACGATCCACAACCACCAAAATAACATTTTTCCCATGGGAGCTTGGAAGCCCCGTGATGGAATCCATTGGTATATCAGACCAGACAGCTGCTGGTATCAGCAGTGGTTGAAGAAGTCCAGCTGGCTTGGTATGCTCTCTCTTGTGTCGTTGGCACACGTCGCATTCCCAAATAAATTTTTTAACTTGTGCTCTTGCCCCAGACCAATAAAATACAGCGTTCAACCATTGCCACATCTTGTGGAAGCCCTCATGTGTGCCTGCATGGAATTCATTGAGAATAGTATGAATGAGGGGGGAATCAGCGAGCAAATAAATTCGATCCTTGAAAAAGATCATCCTTGCCTTATATCCCCAAGGACCAACGGCTTCCCCAACCTGGATGTTTTCTGCCAGTTTCTTCAATTCGGGCCTATTCTCAACCTCGTCTCTAATCGTATCCGTCCAACTGGGTAGGGGGCGACTGAGTGCCAATATTCGTGCTTCTTCTCCATTTGTTGGTTCAAGCTAATTGCACCTCGACAGACTGTCCGCTGCTGAGTTCTCCCTTCCCTTTTTATACTCAATGACAAAATCATACTCCATTAATTTCACAAGCCATTTTTGTTGAGCTTCGGTGGCGACAGTCTGACCCCACAAATGCCTCAAACTCTTGTGATCAGTCTGAATGATGAACTTAGCCCCGAGCAAATACGGTCACCATTTTTGAATGGCTGCTACCAGTGCCATGATTTCTTTCTCATACGTTGATTTGCTCAGATTACGTCCTTGGAGAGACTTGCTAAAATAGGCCACGGGCTTCCCTTCTTGCATGAGTACCGCCCCCAAGCCTACCCCGGACACGTCACACTCCACAACAAATGGCAAAGAAAAATTAGGAAGTGCCAATACTGGTCCGGTGGTCATAGCTCGCTTGAGGTTTTGAAATGCCTTTTCAGCTTGCTCATTCCATCTGAAGCTATCCTTTTTTAAGAGCTGAGTTAAGGGGCCTGCGATCATTCCATAATGGCGGATAAATTTTCGGTAGTATCCCGTTAATCCGAGAAATCCACGTAACTCCTTGACTGACTGGGGGCGGAACCATCTATTCATTGCTGTAATTTTTTCAGGATCCATGGAGACTCCTTTGTCGGAAATCAAATGTCTCAAATAGCTTACTTGTCCCTGCCCAAATTGGCACTTTCCCATTCTCACGAAAAGTAGATTAGCTTGCAACACTTTTAAAACATTCTTGAGATGTGTAAGATGTTCCTCCCAATTTCGACTATATATTAAAATATCATCGAAAAAGACCAATACATACCTTCGCAACACAGGCTTAACAATTTCTTTCATCAACGATTGAAACGTTGCCGGGGCGTTTGTGAGTCCGAATGGCATCATGAGGAACTCATAGTGCCCATGGTGAGTGCGAAATGCTGTTTTTTCAATGTCCAAACTGTGCATCCTTATCTGATGGTAACCCGATCGGAGATCAAGTTTTGAAAATACCTTCGCTCCATGTAATTCATCTAGTAGCTCATCAATGACGGGTATAGGAAATTTGTCCTTTATTGTGATCAAGTTGAGAGCTCTATAATCCACGCATAGTCGCCACGATCCATCTTTCTTTTTCACCATTAATACAGGCGAAGAGTAGGGGCTGCTACTTGGTTGCACCATGCCAGGCTGCAATAAGCTAGTGATGACTTTCTCAATTTCTCCCTTAATGTAATGTGGATAGCGGTATGCCTCACGTTGACTGGTCCTGCCCCTTGCTTTAATGTTATCTTGTGATTATGTGTTCGGTCAGGAGGAAGGCCCATTGGTTCTGCAAATAAATTTTTGAACTCCCGCAAAATTGTTTCCAAGTCGTCTGTAAGTGTTGAAGGACCTGCAAAACTAGCACCCAATTTAATGGAAAATTTTGGCTTCTCTGCTTCTTCATTCAGCTGCTCGGATGGAAGTAACTGGCACAACAAACCAGTTTTTTTCCGTCTCAACTCTTTGGCCGCAACTCCTCCTTCCACCACTTTATGTGTGGGACCCTTGATCCCCTTCAATTCCATCCGTTTACCAAAATAATCGAAATTCATCTCCATTTTGTTAAAATCCAAACAGATGGGTCCCAAAGTCCGCATCCATTGAGTGCCGAGAACTGCATCACATCCTTCAATGGCTAATAGGAAAAAATCAATGGTGAACAAATTACCATGGAAAGTTATTTGAACTCCATCACACCTTCCCTTACAATCTAACTTCTCACCGTTAGCTACCATTACCTTCATCCCTCTCATTTGTTGCTGTGATAATCCCATTGTATCAGCGAATGAGGTGTTCAAAAAATTGTGAGAGCTTCCTGTGTCGAGCAGAACGGTGATACTATGTCCCTTCACTACCCCTCTGATTCTCATGGTCTGCGGCGAAGTTGATCCCACAATTGTGTGAAGTGAAATCACTGGGTCATGCTCGCTATCTATCAACTCCTCCCCCTCTCCAACACCCTCTCCTTCTTCTTCGTTCACAATGATTCCTTCAATGAAAAACAATTTTTTACAACGATGGCCTGGTGTAAAGCTCTCATTACAGTTAAAGCATAGCCCCCTTCTTCTACGTTCTTGTATTTCACTTTGGCTCAATCGCTTTGTTGGTGGTGTTTTGTTCCTTGCCAAGTTTGCCGAAGGCAGCGGTGGTGTCATTGATTTCATGTTCGCTGGTCGCCCTGCTTCCAAGATCATTGGTCTCTTCGCATGTCTGGTTTCAAACAATTGGGCTAGGCCAATGGCATCCGTGATTGATATTGGTCGAGCCGCCTGTACATTAGTTTGCACAGGTTCCTTGAGTCTACTTATGAAACATCCCAGTTGATGAGTTGGGGCCAACTCTCCAACGCGGCTCAGTAATTGCTCAAATTGTAGTTGGTACTCCCGAACCGTCCCCATTTGCCACAGCTTGCTCAACGAACCAAAATTATCCTCGAACATTGTTGGTCCATACCGAATACGATTTCTTCGGTATGGTATGATTTCTTCGGTATCTTTAAATAATTGATACCACATTTGTACCTCTCCTTCCAAGTGATAAGCGGCTAGCGGTAATTTTTCAATTTCCTCCGTTTGTTGATAGTCAGAAAACTGCTCCACACGGTAGATCCAACTGGTCGGATCGTCTATGCCATTGTATCTTGGAAAGTCCAACTTGGCGAGTTTGGAAACTGCCGAGATGTTACCACCACCATAGTTCCTTCCATTCCTATTCCTTGACCCCGATCCTTCTCCATCACCTGAATTCTTGTTGGCCAAAGAATCCACTTTTGCACTTGTCTCTTCGAATTTTTTCATTAAGCATTCCATAAGACTCCCAAAATTAGCCATTTGTTGTTCCAAACGCTCAACTCGAGAGTCCGTCATGACCTGCTCTGATGCCAAATTGTTACGAGCACGAGCGATTGATCGCGTAATTGGTGGATCAACAGAAAAAGATGCAGGATCAACCCGACATGCTTTACCTATTGTGGATAAATCAAAGGAAAAGTTGGTTTGTTTTGTGAGGGACCCCACCTTGGCAAACTCGTTGCTGAAATATTTTCTAATCGCATTCAAATAATTCTTCCCAAACTTATAAGCAATAAACTTACAAGGAAGGAATTTACATTGACATACGTACGTAATCGACGCACGCAAACGACGCCACTTAACCAAATTAAAGCAACTTAACAGAATTAAAGCTAATTGATTACATAACAAAATAAGGCAAGTCAATGCATTAGTTCCCTTATTCAAAAAACTGTAAATGGAAAGTAATATCCTTGGCGCTAAACTCCCGTATCACTAATACTATTGAAAATAAAGTGGTTGACTTATAGTTTAATTAATCTTCCGTTTGAATGAGCACAGCGGAGGATGGGATCGTTAATCCTATGGGTACTCTCTCTTTATAAAATTAGAAAAAAAAGAGAGGAAAATTTAGTAATTTAATCACCATCCGTAACACGTGGATGCGGTAGAGAAAAAACAAATTGCTTGAGAGAACGTACGTGGAAAAAAATTGAAATTTATCTATCTATATATATTGATAAATTTAAAAGAAAATACTACTCATGAAAATAATATATTCCTATAGCAAATATAAGCTTATGATGAAATATCTGATGTAAAAAAGACATTCATGTGGACCCTAGCTATTAGCTAGTTTATCTCGATTGCTGCTCTGATCAGCACCGGGAGTAAACAATACGTCATCGCTGTCACTTATCGCCAACTTTTGAATCATCGAGCCGTTGAATTTGGAGAATCACACGAGCTCCCCTGCTGTTGTAATGCGAACTGGAGGCCACCCACGACGTCCTTCATGGATGGTCGTTTGCTTCTGTCATGCAGCAAACAGCTCATCGCAACCTCTACAAACTTTTTCAGACACTCTGGCGTATAAATATCATTCTTCAAGAATGGGTCAACAATCTCATCAAGCTTGTCCTCATGATAGCATTCTCGGAACCACTCAGCCAGGTTCACTTGCTTCTTCAACGCCGTGCGAACCAACGGCGGTACTCTTGCGCACAGTACTTCACATAGCACTACACCGAAGGAGTAGACGTCGGACTTTTCCGTCAGCTGCTGAAGTTTGAAATATTCCGGGTCTAGATACCCAAAGCTACCTTTGACTGCGGAGCTGATATGAGTGATGGAGACGCTTGTGGGTCCGATTTTGCACAAGCCGAAATCTGAAACCTTGGCTACCCAATTCTCGTTCAAAAGTATATTCGTCGTCTTCATGTCTCGGTGAATAATCAGGTGGTTCGCACCGGTGTGGAGGTATTCCAACCCAAGGGCTGCTCCGATACAAATGTCGAGCCGTCTCTTCCACGTTAAAGGAGGATTGTCGGGGCTATATAGATGATCACGAAGGGTCCCGGTCCCACAGTTCATGTACTCGTAGACAAGTATCATCTCCCGGTCCTCGTCACAGTAGCCAATCAAAGACACAATATGACGGTGTCGTAGCTTGGAGAGGGTTGAAATCTCTGTCGTAAACTCGTGGGCCCCCTGTTGTGAGCCGGATTTCAGTCGTTTGATTGCAACTGTGGTGCTCCCATCTGCGACGTATCCTTTATACACGTTCCCAAATCCTCCAACCCCTATGATCAAGCCATCATCGAAATTTTTTGTGGCGGCTTTGATTTCAGCGAACGAAAAGTGACGACATAAATGGGACGGTAGAGGCGAGCAATTAGAATCACCAACGTTCCGGGAGCCCAATTTCTTAGCTCTCTTACTCATACGGAAACTTATAAAACCAAGAATAATAACCGAAATTGCAATAACTATAATAACGGCCATGATCCGCAGTGACCTCCTCCTCCTTTCCGTTAATTTTATGTTGCCTTCAGGGGATGTAGGAACCACAACCCCGTCCGATCGGTTCAACTTAAATACTTCCACACCGTTCAACAATGCATCCAAGATTTGTGGTTTCGAAACCACATTAGGATGTAGCGCCAACAACAAATCTAGTTTGCGTTGGTTTCCATTAGGTGTAAAAACAATATAATCTTTGTACACTGGAATTCCAGTGCTGCCGCTCCATTCTATCACATCTGCATCTGTCTCCGCCGTTTGATTATCGATGAATATTTCAAAAACACGTCCGTTAGGGTACACAACCTCTTGAATTGTTTCGCAGAAATGAAGCCTAAAGAGATAGTTAAACCCAGCGTCCACCGTGAAGTTCCACTTGAGGTTGGAATTCAAGTTGGCAGTGACATTTCTACCCATTGAACGAAAAGTTTTGTACACAATCTCCGGCGCAGTGTAGGCCGGTGTCTCCGTCGTATACTGTATGGTGACATTAGGCAGGTCGTAAGGAGTCATCCCGAAATCGCCAATCACATACGGCGAGTCGCCAACCCATGATCGGAACATTCCTGTATCCTCGACGCCCGAGACATCCTTTCCCCCAACGTTTAGCCTATACATGGTCTCCAGAGCGGTGGTGCCATCGAAATAGAAGAATGTGTTGTAATCTACAAACTTGATTCCAGTACCATGCAGGGCATTGTTCATATATAGATTATCCGGAATAGAAACGACCTCTATGCCATTAATGAAGGCGTAGGAGTTAAGAGATATAAAGGTTATGTTGAGACACTGGGTTCGCAACACGGGGATAATGAATTCTTTGACAGCGACGGCTGTGGGAGGTTCCAGCGCCAAGATGGTAAGGAAGGCACTGAAGTTTCTCAAGAGAGTGAAATCATTGGCGGTGACGGAGAAGAAGGACTTGGATTTATCGACGTCGGCGTACGTAGCGGGGTAGAAGTAGAGACGAACGAACTTAAGGCCAGAAGAGACAGGGAAGGAGTAAGTAAAGTTGTTGGGAAAGATGCGTGGGTTCATGTAGGGAACTTGGGCAACAGAAGGGATTTGTTCTGTGGGTGTGGATGCATTGGAGGTAGTTTGAATATTGTGAGAGAACTTTGAGTGAGAATCACCCTCCCGGTTCCGGCCATCGGGTGAGGCTGATTTGGTGGAGGAGCCACATGAGTTGAGGAGAATATAGTCGGTGGGAGTATATGGTGGCGGGATTACCTGAGCAGCGCCGGCGTGGGCGAAAAGGAGATGGAGGAAGGGGACGTAGAGGGCAAATGTTTGCATGGGGTTGGACTTGGGAGGTATGCTATTGCTATTTGAGAAGGGAATAAATCTATTTATAAGTCTTATATTTTATAAATTTACCATTTTAATTATACTTAAAAATATTAATGTTTTACTATTTTCAAAATTATAAAATATTAAATTATAAATAGTATGTGAACATATCAATCTATGTGCAGCGAAATTGATGGTCAACTCGTCTACTTCATTAAAGCAAAACAATGGCCCAGAAAAATAAGAGTCATGAGTTTTTTTCCACGAACTCGCAGTGTATATTTTGATCCATTCACGCGTTTTTGTAGGTGGGTCATGAGTCGCCACTGACGTCTAGATCAGAGAATATCTTTCTCTTTTAATTTTTGTGCCCCCTAAGTCCATTAGCATTAGATTGGCCAATCTTATTCTTCAAATTTTAACTAATATGTAATTTTTTTACTTTTAACTAATCATTCAAATTTTAAAGTCTACATTGGATTAGTCATTACACTCTCTATAATAATAAAATATTATTATTTTTTAATTATTTTTTATTTATTTTTCATAATCTTCAATAACCTCCAACAGTCATATTCATTTTTATTTTCACAATCCAACAATCTATAATATAATAATTTCATATGAATATAGATGGTAAAATCTCATATGAATAAAAATATCATATCTATAATATAATAATCTCAAAAAGTATTTTTAGACTTGCTATAGTTCTTTTCATATTTGAAAAGAATAATAGATTTACTGTAGCTTATAATTTGGATGAAAACAATTTAGCTAATTCAATGTGGAGCAAATATCATTCTAAATTTGAAGATGAAAAGGCATTTGGCTAATCCAATGCCAATGCTCTGTGTCCTAGTCTGGCCATCAATTTTGCATCTAAGATAAGTCTTTGACTCTCTCTTTCTTTGTCGGAATGTAAGAAAAGCCTCTTACAATTGAACCAAAATAAGTATTTGTGACAAAAAAACAAAAAACATATTTCCAACGAACATATATGGTCGAAAGTAGTATGTTACAAAATATAAAAAATAGTATTGAAAAAATACACTAAAACAGTACACATCTTACATTAAATTACAATCTATAAAGCAATTATACAAAATACTAACTTTATATTCTAAGCAATTACATTATATTACAATCCATAAATGCAATTATATATATTAGATGAAAATCCATAAAGCAATTGCATTATATTCTATGTGTGCAACTTTAGACTTCTCAACGCACATCAAAGTAGAAAACCTGTAAACTTGATCCAAGAACTTTGATCTCTTAAACCATATACCTATGTTATCAAACTGGAAGGAAAAAAGCAATTAGAGGAGAGAGAATGGTTCACCCACACAAAAGGCACCCTACAAACATCATAACTGGTACAAAGCCTGGAGTGCAACTCCAATAGTTGCCACATTCTTTTGCAATGAACGCAGCATCCAGGGACTCTTAACTTGCAACCAGCAAAATTGTGTTAGAATCTCAAAGCATATTTAGCATGCACATAGATGATGCTATATTATCTAATCACAAATTTATGCTATATTATCTGATCCTTCGAGTAGAATCATCACTAATCAGACTGATAAGTATGTTATACATCATCCATCCCACTGCAGGGGTCCTTATGGTGCCTCTAAGCAATCCGTACCTGGTAGTGTTGTATAAATATATAGTCAACCAAGAAGAAAGAGAGGCGAAGTATTCCCCAATTTAATCAACAAAACAAATCTAATTTATATATTGCTAAGATGTTAATGTAGCAGTAAATCAGCATGTACATCTGTAACACCTTTATAGCAGTTCCGCACAATCAGCAGCCATTTGACAGTTTTCTTAGATCCTCCCGTGATATGTGCAGAATTTCACCATTTTATCATTGCAGTTTATTGTAATTATTTGCTTTCATTCTTTGTATATTTTGTACTTGATTTTCGGGATTCTTTTAGACACTATGATTGTACAAAACAATTATTTTAATAGAATTCTCTCAAGTGGTCTTGGTAATTTTGAACCAAGTTCTTTACGAAAACTTTCTTGGTATCAGAGCGTTTGCTCACGCTTGATCCTGTAGCCAATGGCATCCTCCAATTCTTCCACTCTAATTGTTTTCAATGCACCGAATGTAGTCCAACTCATCTTGGTGAAAATCGATGGTGAGAATTATTTGAATTGGATTTCTCAGTGCCTACCTGCCTAAGAAGTCATGATCTCGTGGACTTCGTGGATGGATCTGAACCGTGCCTAGAGAAGCACCTCTTTGATTCTCAGGGCAAACCTTCGACTAAGATTAACCCTGCCTTCTTGCTCTGGCACAAGAAGGACCAGTTTGTTCTTGGATTACTCAACTCCACACTTGCTAACCATGTTTTACCGTCCGTGTATGGCTTAAACTTGGCAAAGCAAGTATTGACAACTTTGGCTAATAAATACGCATCTCATGCACGTTCTTGGGTTAGCACTCTCAAATGGAAATTGCAGAGTTTGCGCCAAGGTGGAATGAATTGTACTGAATTTCTAAACACCGCCAAGATATGTGCTCTGATAACTTGGCAGCTGCCGGGAAGCTTGTAGAAAAGGAGGATCTAATCTCCTATATTATAGGAGGTCTGAACCCTTCTTTTAATCCCTTCATTGTCTCGTGTTCTTTTGCCTTGTGGAACAACAAGATGAGCTTGGATGATTTTCAATCGGAACTCTTGTCTTATGAGATTCTCATTGAAAATCAAAACCAAGGAACTGTGGAACAGCAGAGTTTTGCTATGATGGCACCTTTCAAAGGCTAGTTTCAAAATGGTCTGAAGAAGTCTTGAAACAACAACTTTCCACCTAATTGAAATGCTTTTCCACAAAGGAACTCGTAGCCAAAATCGAAGAACTTTGGACCCGTTGCACAGCAGCAAAATATCCACAGTGGATCTTCCCTTCAAAATTCATTCCAACAAAATTCTACTCAGCAAAACTATTCTCCTCCTATGCAAGCACCATGCCAGATTTGCTGTAGGACAAATCATAATGCTTTGGACTGTTTTCACAGGATGAATTATAGCTATCAAGGAAGGCACCCACCTTCTCAACTTGCAGCGATGGTAGCCCATAGTAATACTCTTAATGAATATGGCACTTGGTACGCTGATAGTGGAGCCAACCAGCATATTACTAATGATTTGGCTAATCTCACTCTTCATGGGACTTATGGTGGCACCGAGACGGTAGCCGTGGGTAGGGCTGTAAGTGGACCGACCGGACCGAACGGACCGAACCGAGACCGGACCGGACCGAGTTCATTCGGTCCGGTCCACGGTCCGAATTTTATCGGACCGAATTAATTCGGTCCAGTCCACGGTCCATGTGTTTTTCGGACCGGACCGGACCAGACCGAACCTAAAAAAAATTATATATATAATTAATTATATAATTTTCATCTAACATAATCCTATCACTAACTAATATATAATTATACCATATTATAATTAAGTATAGACTATAGTTATATAGTTATACTTATACTAATATTACTAATATATAGCTATACTATATTACTAATAGTCTAATACTTTATACTAATACTATTATATAGTTATACTAATCATGATTCATAATAACTAATCACTATAAGTCTATAACTATATATATTTAGTATCAATATATTAATATATTTTTTAATATATTATTACTACTATTAAGTATTAAGAGTTATAGTATAAATTAATTTAGTATTGTAAAAAAATTTTTTTTTTTAATTGATGTAAAAAAAAAAAAAAAAAAAAAAAGGGGCCGGACCGAATGGACCAGACCGGACTGATGACTACCGGTCCGGTCCGGTCCCTATAGGAGTTCGGTCCGGTCAAACCATGGACTGAAAAAATTCGGTCCATGGCCGGACCGGACCAGACCGGCCCGTTTACACCCCTAGCCGTGGGTAATGGTAATGGTCTTACTATTCAAAACACAAGTTCTTTTTCTCTACACACTCCACAAACAATTTTAACTTTCAACCGTGTTTTACATTGCCCCAATGCCATGGCCAATCTTCTTTCCATAAATCAATTTTGCATTGACAATGATTGTTTTTTTGTCCTAACAAATTCTCATTATTTTGTTAAGGACAACAAAACAGGAACCATCCTTCTGGCGGGTCCGAGTGAAGGTGGCCTCTATCAAGATACCATGGTAAATTCCTAATATTTTATGTATAATATTCCTAATATTTATACATAGCTAAAACAAATTTGATGTATAACATTTGAGCCCTCGAAGCAACAACTAGTATGTGTAATGTGATTGAATTAGTAGTAAGAACATTGATAATCATAAATTAAGTAAAGCTTTATATGGTGAGGGACATATTAGATCTTAGCAATGCAAGACCAAGACCAACATTCCTTAGAACATATTGAGAGATGCATAGAGGAGAATGCAGGAGCAATACTAGGAACCACTCAAGTATTGCTTGTTTGCATCGTACTAGTACTAGAGGAAGCCATTCTAGGAGCAGAGGAGCACTTGTTAATTAGTCTCCCAAAAATACACTTAGTACGGGAGTCTACTTATACCAGTACAGCAAATAATCCAGAATATCATGCTTCTCTTCGTTGTAGGAAAGAATGGGGCAAAAGCCTGCATTCAACCCTCTGGGTTAAAATCAATAACAAAATCAAAACTAGGTTTTCATACATATTAAATCAAAAAGGAAAATTTTGAATAAAGAAAAAAGGAAGTAATGTCGAGCCATAGATGTTCCTCTTTTTTCCAAATGCAAAACACCAGAAACTGAGAAAAAAATCATTCGCAAAGTAGAAAGACAAAGCAAGCTTTCTTATGCGATCCCAAATGTTTCCCTCAATATGCGTACCCAAGATTCAATTTCCTCTCACATTGACCATTTTCTTCTCCCGCATATACAATAAAACTATAATAGAACGTAATATATCAACGTAATTTTAAAAATGCACCCCCCCCCCGCCAAAAAAAAGAAAAAAAAAAGAAGGGAAATAGAAAACCAATAGGGGATTCAATAAATTCTGAGATGCCTAGCCGGGACAAAGGTTCTAATTGAATCCTAGGGTCTCAGATACCAAAAGGGTATATCACAATGTGAAGGAGAATGGGCGTTAGAATCACCTGAGACTGAACATCAGATGGAGCTTGGTAATCAGAAATGTAGACTCCAGAAAGCGTCGAACTTACTGGTAGAGGCTGACGGTGTGGATAGGGGGGTCGGACTGACGGTGGAGAGGGGCGGGCACGACAGTGAGTGGATGTCACAGAGTTTCAAAGTGTGGAGAGAGTGGGAGTGTGGGTGGGGGTGGGGAGGCTATGTAGGAGGGAAAACGGGGTTGTAATGGAATCGGGAGGTTGGGGGACAAAAATACGAGGGGAATTTTTTTTTTTAAAAAGGATCTCCTTCCTTCCCGTAAGTTTCCCCCCTCCCCTTCTTACTTTCTCTGGCACGAAACCCACCCCCTTTGCTTCCAGTATATTTACAATTTAGAAATTTGAAGTTTATCAATTTTGAAAGATACTATTTTAGAACAAGTCTAAATTCATGTTATTAAGGATTGCGTGAGATTGTAGAGTCAAGTGAGATCCTTTTGAGAGCAGAAGTTGACGGATTATAACGGCGCCTTGAAATAGGTTTTGAGTGGCTGTTGACAAAAGAATATAGTGACTATTTTAACTAGAAATCATGGTAAGTAGCTCTTAATGGATTTTCAATAATTGTTGATTTGTTTGGAATGGTGCACTTGGATATTATATTTTCAACTTGTGTAAACTTTGGATTTCTGCACGTTCTTATGCTATTTTGGCTCTACTTATGGGATTTGTGTAAATTTTATAATGGTTGGAATAATTAAAAAATGCTATGTGGCTCATTAAATCCTTGATCTGATCTACTTTCAAGGATTTTTGTTTTTTGATTCAAATTCATATGGAAAACCTTCTGGTAGGCCCACAAAAATAAAGCTGAAGTCTTAGTAGTTTAACCTTTTGTTGATGATCTTAATTTATCTGGTAGACAGCGAGGAACACGTACGTACGATTGAGCCAATTACAAGTTTGAGAACATAATATTCTAGTTAGTAATTAAACTAGGTATAACTTGAACTTATTTAAAATGCAAAAGTTGATCAATGATCATTTCTAAGTACTGTAAAATTATTAATTGACAATTCCTCTTGAAATTATGAAAATAAAAAGATATTATCATTTTAAAGATCGATCATTATCATTTGAACAATGGTTTGATCTAAAATTCTTTTCAGAAGAAGGATATCGTGAGCGATACGGAATTATAACCCTTTTATTGGATGACCAATGAATTGGAGAGTCCTTGGCATTTTTGAATATGAAACTTCCATCCTTAATTGTAGGGGTGGTAATACGTAATATGACCCATGAACTTAGCACGAACATGGCATAAAACTAGTGGGTTTGAGCTTGATATTAACATGTTCGAGTTAAAACTGGTTGACTCATTAAGACACGATTTATAAATGGGTCAATAACGGATCAAGCCACTTAATCCGAAGTTAACTCGTTTTGACCTGTTAATTTTATTTCAAAACTTCAATTTTATTATTGTTGAGTTGTAATATTGATATTTCTCAATATATTATGTTTTTATTGTTGAGATTGTAATTCTGGACCAATGATCATATTTGTTCTTATATATTTTTTAATATTAGTTTTATTATATGTTAAAATTTGAAAAATATTGACATTTCTTTTAAGTAAGTAGTCTTTTTTTTTTTTTTTTAAATATTGTGGCTAGTAATAAATATTGATTTTAACTTTTATATGATATTATGTTAATCAGATCAAATGGATTATGCATGTTAGTTTAACTCATTCACATGAACGAGTTTAAATAAGTCGTGTCATGTTGACATATTTCTAATTAATTATTAAACGGATCAAAATGGATGACACGACGTGACCTGTTATCTAAATGGATCGGGTAAATGTTTGAAAGTTTAACACGTTTAAATTAACGGATCAGGTTCGGATTAGCTTATATAGTTGAATATTCATGACTTAACATGACACAAACACAATCTGATTGCCATCCCTGCTTAATTGGGATGTTTGATAGAGTGTATAAATGAAGCAAAAATAAGCTGTATCTACTTTAAACGTTCCAGAATCTATCATACATGGTTATGCAAGACTAGTGATGTGAAAGGGGAAAAAAAGCAAAGGCGGAGTCTAGTTTTTTTAGATGATCAAAATGATATTTTTTTTAGAAGAAAATTTCCGTTCACAAAAAGCATATAAATCCCAAGCTCGTATGAATTAAATTAGGGACCTCAAATCTATCAGTCAACTTATTATTGAACTGGTATGTCTTTTTTCTTGATTACTATAATGGGAAAAGTAAGGTAGTAAGTTCTAATCTTCACAAAGATATATTTTATTTGTAGAAATGTGCAGAAAGAGTGAGAAGTCGTCCTATAATAACCACGGAATATATAATATACTAAAAATAAGAAAAATTTACATCTTTAATATATTAACCTTAGATTATAGATATAAGTACTTAACTGAATTTTTTACAAAACATGGAGACTCGGCTGTGTTTGGTTGTTGGAGTGAGCTTAACTTATTCCAAACTAATGATTAATAGGATCTACTACTTTTTCAACTTTTTATAAAAAGTTAAACTTATCTCAACTTACATATATTCAAACACATATATAAACTTATTTAAATTCAAACACATCTCAATGGTACCTACAAAATGCTACTATTCACAGATCAACCAAATCATCTGAAATCACCTTAGCATCCAAATGCATCCGAAATCTTTGACTATACGCAAGAGTGTCAACTACAATCTATAGAACTGTTCATATTAATTAGGAGATTAAATCAGAAAGCCTATAATTTAGAAAATAATTAAAGAAATTTTAGATATCACTGTTTTTATTTAAAAAATATTTTACAATTTGAAGTACCATTGACTTATATATATATATATATATAACAATGTTTTGAATTTCTATTTGGATCTAAACATTTATCTTAGGGAGTGATTGAAGTGAATTGGACTTATTTGATGTAGTCAGCATTATATCTTCCAGATGAAGAATGATAAACACACGTCATTTTTCACCACACTTTACAAAATATATTTTAAAATGAAGGGCATTTTTATATAATGCTTTATAAAAGTAACATTACTTTATAAAAATATCATCTTTTTAAAATACGTGTTGCAAAATATGTTACGGATTCAATAGTGACCAATTTAATAATGAGAAATACTACTTTACCCTCCACTTTTGACCTTTTTTTTTTAACTTAGTGATTAAGAAAGTAATTTTAAATGTATTGAATTTTCTTTTATTTTTAAAATTTTTTTAAATATATTAAAAAAATATAAAAAAATAATAATAATAATAACAATAACGTCTAGCGGTAATGGAGGGGCAGCAGATAACCCCACCCTTTCATAATCCACAAACTCACATAATCTGAATCATTAACGCGTTTCTAGGTGGGTCATGACTCGCGACTAATAATAGATTAGAGAATCTTTTCCGAGTCATGTCCTAGTCTGGCCATCAATCTTTTCCGACTAACACTTTTCTTTTTCTTTGTCAAAATGGAAGAAAAGTCTAGCTCTTACAAGTGAACAAAAACTACGCGTGTATTCCCCGGTAGAAAAACTACAAACAAACAAAAAATGATGCGTACAGACAAAGTGTAAGTTGCTTAGAGAAAAATACCCGACACATACTCAAATCTTTGGTATTTTCTTTTTCCCAAAGAAAAATATACTAATACTGTTATCGGTTTGAATTGAAGTTAGGTACTACTAATTAACTATATAAGGGACACAACCATTATAAATTTGTAATACACGTCTTTGATAAAATATAATTAAACTGACCTGATCATTATGTGTGCAATGCGTGAGAAATGTGACAAAAAGGATTAAGAAGGGTTAGGTCCACAAAGAAATTTTATAAAAGTAGCCATACAAACTTATGTGACTTACACTACAAGAAATTTGACTTTTAGGGACGAAATTAGTTAGGGACGAACTAAATTTCATCCCTAAAAGTCATTTTTGGAGACGAATTTTTCATTTCGTCTCCAAA
>QEOT01007145.1:30112-69267 GCA_003123785.1 Pterocarya stenoptera | reverse complement strand
ATAAAGTTTTTTCCGGCGAAAAATATAATATTTACAGCGATAATTATTCGTAACAAAAAAGCTATAGCGACGATTATAGAAAAATCGCTGATACAATCTTGGACTTATAGCGACGATTAATTGGCTATTTACGGCGATTTTGTTTCGTTGCTGTTACTAACTCTCGGCGATTTCGTGTGAACTTGGACCCTCTTTTTTTGGCGTTTTTATTGGCTTTTTCCGATGACCAATAATCGCCGGAAATAATATTTTTCCAGACGATTTTTTTTTCGCTATAAACGCTCTGAATCGTCACTTTAAAATCGTCGAATGTGCGGCGATTTAAAAATCGCCGAGAGATGTCAACACCAGCGATTTTGGTGGTTATTTTCGACGATTTTGAGCGCTGAGAAAGGCCTGATTTCTTGTAGTGACGTATGGTAGGTAGGTCAAAAAAATGTAAAAATAGTGAAGGGAAATGGGTTGCTACTGCTACCATGTAAAGGGGGTAATGAGGTGGATTTTCTTCTCACATCATAAAACTATTTGAAATTTTCATGAGCAAAGGTTGATTTACCATAGGTGGGGGAAGCTTCCACAAGAAGTTTTACCAAGGTGGCAAAAGTTCGTGAGTCTTAATGGACCTTAAACAAGTGGGTTTCATTTGGGGTTTAAAAAGGGTTTGGTTAGGCTTTGAGATGCCATCAAGTCTAAATCCAATTTTTCTTAGTCAAATTTTTCTTAGTCAAATCAAATTTTCAAGATTTTTAGGATTGGATAATGCTATCTATAGATTATCGCCCAGAATGACATTTCTAAGGTTAAAATAACTTTTGACAAATCAAATTACCATACAATCAAACAAACGAGATACCCAAAGAAACTAGACTTAAAGATGAACAACTTTCATGAAAGAATCATTGGAGAAGATACTTACAATCATTCCCAAATTGACACACAAAAAATATCTAGAATCTGCCTGAGAGAGCTTCAAAGGGTTTCTTCCCAAGAATGGGAGTGAAAAGTGGTGAAGTTAAAAAAGTGGTGACTTGCACACCTCAAGTACTTCTGAAAATGGAGGTATAGCCTTGTATGAAATCTTGAGGTGTGGTGGTTAGATTACAAAAATGTAAAAATAGTGAAGGGGAATAGGTTGTTGCTACAGTTGTGTAAAAAGGGAGTGATGACGTGGATTTTCCTTTTGTATCAAGGGATTATTTGGGATTGTCATGAGCAGATGTTAGTCTGCCATGGGTGGGGGGAACTTCCTGCCAATATGGCCAAAATTTGTGAACCTTAAAGAAGTTGGCTTCATTTGGGCTATAAAGAGGGTTTGAGATTCTATCATGCATAAGTCTAATTTTTCTTGACCCAATCAAATTTCCTAAGTTGGGTTGGATAATGCTATCTAGATTTTCGCCCAGAATTACCTTTATAGGGTTAAAAACAACTTTTGACCGATCAAATGACCATTAAATCAAACAAACGAGATACCCGCGGAAAGTAAACTCAAAGAAGAACAACTTTTATGCAGAAATCATTGTTAGAAGATACCTATAGAGGTTCCAAAAATGGCATGAAGAAATCCTCTGGAGTTTGCCCAAGAAAGCTTCTAAGGGTTTCTTCCCAAGAATGTGGGTAAAAAGTGATGAAGTGAGGGAAGTGATAACCTTCAAGCAATAAATACTTCTGAAAATGGAGGTATGACCTTGTACCACATCTTGAGGTATAGTGGTTAGATCACAAAAAGGTAAAAATAGTGAAGAGAAGTGAGCTGGTGTTGCTACTGTGTAAAAGAGGGTGATCAAGTGGATTTTCCTCTCACATCAAGGGATTATTTAGAGCTGTCATGGGTAGAGGTTGGTCTGCTATAGGTGGGGGGAAACTTCCTTAAGAAGTTTTGTTAAGGTGGCTAAAATTCGTGGGCCTTAATGGGCTTAAAACAAGTGGACTTCTGGGTTTAAAGAGAGTCTGGTTAGGTTTTGAGATGCTATCAAGTTCAAATCTAATTTTTCTTGACCCAATCAAATTTTTAAAATTTATAGGATTGGATAATGCTATCTAGATTATTGCCTAAAATGACCTATCCAAGGTTAAAGCATTTTTTACCAGAGATGTCATGGGCTGCAAATGGGTCTTCAAGACCAAAATCAATGCTAATGGATCTCTTGGTCGACTCAAACCCAGGCTTCTTGCGAAAGGATTCAAATGGATGGGGTCAACTATACGGAGACCTTCTCTCTTGTCATCAAACTTGACACCATTCGACTTGTGATTACCTTAGCTCTATTTCATTATTGGGACATCCACCAGCTTGACATCAAGAATGATTTTCTTCATAGTGACCTCCAAAAAGATATTTTTATAGATCAACATCCAAATTTTATCCATCATGCTCTTTCCTCACATTTTTGCAAATTAAACAAAGTATTATATGGTTTAAAACAAGCTCATCGTGCCTGGTTTGATAAGTTTAGTAACTTTATCATTGCCTATAGATTCTCCTGTAGCACTGTTGACCCTTTACTATTTACTTATCACTTTTTTCATGGCACTATAATTCTCTTATTATATGTTAATGATATTCTCTTAATTAAATCAAACCCTACTCTACTTAACACTTTCATCACTACTCTTGGCCAACAATTGCCATGAAAGACCATGGTCCGTTTCACTATTTTTTAGGTATTCAAGTTATCCGCACTCCCGATGGCTTCATCTTGTCATAGGACAAATATACTCTAGACATTCTAGACCGTGCCCAAATGCAAGACTGCAAACCCACGGGTACCTCCATGATTCCCAGAACAAAAAGTCTCACTAGTGATGTTTCCTACTCTGACCCTAGTCATTATTGTAGCATTGTTGGTGACCTTCAATATTTTACTCTCACTCTCCCCAACTTAGCCTTTAGTGTTAACTTCATCTCATAGTTTAAGCACTCACCCACCATTACTCATTACAAAATGGTGAACCGTATTCTTCAATATTTACATGGTATAGTCAATCTTGGCATGCATTTTACTTCACAATTTACACTTGATCTTTATGCATTTTCAGATGCAATCTGAGCAGGTTTTCCCCAAGCTCATCGCTCTACAACCAGCTGCTGCATTTTCCTAGATAGCAACTGTATCTCATGCCCACTAGAAATAACACACTATTTCTAAATCTAGCTCCAAAGTTGAGTATCGTGCTATGACTCACACTGTTGCAGAACTTACATAAGTCTCTTTCTTGCTTCAAGATCTAGGTGTTCAACTCTCGTCGCCACTTGTCCTCTTCTATGACAACTTAAGTGTCCTTCATATGAAAGTTAATTCTGCTTTCCATGCTTGTGGCAAATATATTGAGAAGGATTACCACTATGTATGAGAATTAGTTGCTGTTGGCCTTTCCCAAACCTGGCATGTCCCGGCGCCACTTCAACTTGCTGATATTTTCACCAAACTTCTTGAACGTCCTGCTTTTTCTTCGCTACATTCCAAACTTGGCCTTCTACCTTGGCACAGTTTGCAAGGGAATATTGAAGATACCCACATAGCACACAAGGAACCAACGACTCCAAATACACATAAGGAAACCAAGCCACACAACACTACCATAGACCTAGGGCTGTAATCGAGCCGAGCTGAGCTGGTATTCAGCTTACCGAGCTCGACTCAACTCAAAATAATCAAGCTTAACTCGATAAACTAAACTCCCAATTCGAGCTCGAGCTCGAGCTCGTCCCACAAACTAGTTCGAGTCGAGTCGAGCCAAGCTTGAGCTCGAATTGTTTATTTTTTAATTTTTTGAATAGGATTTAATAATTAATAAATTTAACAAATAAAAAATAAAAGATCGAATATTAAATTTATACAACTAACATCTATTGAATTATAAAATTATAAAATATTTATAAATAATTAATATCTAACTAGTTGATATTTATCCAAAATAACAACATACTATATGCCTATATATATTATAAATACATACACTTAATATAATAACATATATCTATTTCATATATGGTTTCCACATACTAGTATATGAAATTATTAAATTTTATCGACTAATTATTATACAAACTATAAAATATACCTATGAAGTATATTCACTATATAGACATAAGTAATTAGATTACATATTATATTTTTAATTATAAAAGTGGTATACTTATATTATTAGCTAATACATATATATGTATATATAGATAGGTGTATGCATATATTTATCAATATATGAATAAGTTTTAATCGAGCCGAGCTAACGAATCAACTCGAACATAAACGAGCGAGCTTTAACGAGCCTTAGCCAAGTCAAATTTTGTCGGGTATGTGTCATTTACAAATCGAGCGGGTATCTACTTTCACGATCGAGCTTTTTTTTTTTTTTTTTTTTTTNTACCGAGCAGGCTATCGAACAGACTGGTTCATTTATAACCCTACACAGACCCCATAGCTACAAATACCCATATGAAAACTGAGCCACACACCATCACCACAGACCCAACGGCTAGATATGTATATATGGAAACTTAGCACAAAATCCTCTGTACCTAATCTCCTCTGTAATGTTCTTTTATTTTTCATGTTCTTGTATTTTCTGGTTACACATTTGTACATACTCTATATATAATGGAAGGCTCTCATGCATAATCTCACGGCTTGTGAAACATTTACACAAACACTTGGACTCCATTTGTCTTTACTAGGGACGAAGTGGATGAGTCTTAGTAATAGTCAACATGAGCTTGGACCTGGTGAAGAAGAGAAAGGGGAAGTAGGTGGGAGTGACCAAGCGAAGAAGAATAATTAGGAGAAGAGATGGAGCAATGACATGATGAAAAAAGCATGATTTAATATCTTAAGTTAAAACATAAGTTGTAAGGTGAATGATCCATTATGTGAAATTACCACTTATCCTATATTAAGCTTAAATTGATGGGGAGAGGTAAATTTAATTATTTGCATTATATTTTTAACACTCCCACCTCTATTCTGATATCGTATGAAATCATCATTTATCCCAAAAAGTTAAGCCAATAAGAGAGATACATTTAGTTATTTGTATTATATTCTAACACATTAAGACATTACCTTCAAAATTGTATCATATCACAATTTTATTTTTTGTTTATCTTCATGATTAATATATCTTCACTAGTGCATATGTTGTAATTTTATGTTCCAAATTGGAGTGCAAAATCACAAACTCTTTATTTTTTTATGTCAAGTTAAAAAGTAGATAGTGATTGGTTTCATTACTTATGGTTATAGTAAGATCATGATCACTTTGTTCATCTTTTAATACTTCAGCTAATTTATCTTCAGTAAACAACTGTTTTTGGGTCAAGTAAAAATATATTAAGCCTTAACGATAGTAGAAGTTACATCCAGTTTTGTAAAAAATAATATAAATAATTAAATCTGTCGCTGGCGACAATGCACAAGCTGCATGCAGTTCTGCAGAAAAGAAAATGGGGTGGTATTTTTAGAAGTCACAAAACCTGGGCTTGAGTGTTTTAAATTCGGCCCAAACCCTATTTAAATAAGGTAAGGCTGGTCCTTACAGGTGGGTTTGCTCTCCCAGCCGAAACAGCAAACAAAATACTTACAAATGGACAGGGTTAGAAAGTTTGGGCTTAAGCCCAATTCGTTGCTATTTCGCGTTATCGGTTTCTTATGGTGACGTTGGGGCGATATATATGTGCATTCAAAGCCGTTCTGTTTTTCACTTGAAACTTTATCATTCTTATTTAATTAATTTTTTAATGATTTTCTACATCTTAACTGAAACTAATAAAATGCAATATAAACAGTATTTCTCTTTATGAAATATGCATGAATTCCTGTAAAAAATAAGCCATACAAATAGCGCAAATATTCCAGATCTTTTTCTGTGCTAGCTAGCTAGCTAGCTCCTTGATATCATTAGAACATGAGTACTTTGATAACCAATTAAGTAATTAATTCTATTAAAAGTCTGGAAATAATTACGAAGATTCATTCAATATTAATTAGAGGACTTTCTCTACTTTTGAAAGTTATGATCTATGAAATAATGATAATTATTAGAGATATAATTTTTTTCCGACTATATATATATATTATATTAAATTGAAGCTTTTTGTAAATATGAATATATTTATTTTATAAAAATGCTCTCCATTAATTTCAAAATCGAATTGTAAAAGCTAGCACTGTAAAAATGGTTGCCTCCATCAATCAGGTCCCTCTAGGTTAACTTGCCAATATTCTCTCGCACAAGTTTTCGATAGATCAGAACCACAGTCTAATGCATGGCAAATGATCTGTCTCTGTTTATGTTCTTTTTAAAAAATGACTGCATCAAGACATACGTGTGTGTATATAGATTCTTATAGTCAAGTGTCGAAACCAAACCACAGGAAGCTTCTCAGTTAATTAAGCTCCTTTTGGATAGACAGTTCAGATAAAATGAAATGAAATGTATTGAATAGTAGTTGAATAAAATATTGTTAGAATATATTTTTTTAGTATTAGTTTTATTTTAGAATTTGAAAAAGTTGAATTATTTATTATATTTTTATATGAAAATTTAAAAAAATTATAATGATTTAGATGAAATGACTAAATAAGAGGTTTATGTAAACGAACGAAACTCTGATGCATACATTGGCATATGCATGAAGCGAGTGTTAGGAATGATAATAGAAAAAATTAAAAAATTAAAAAAAAATAAGAAAAAAGGCGATGCCGATCTATGCAGATCTCTAGGCTCACAGATATGCAGAGATTTTTTTTTTTATATATATATATATATATATTTTAGATAACAACTAAAAAAGGCAAAGGTTGTACAGTATAATCCAATATAAGTAAATCTTAATTACCAGGTGAGGTCGAGCTCTTGATCTAAAACGTGTCAACAAGTTCTTCCTCATTGAAAATTCAACAAATAAAGCTGTAGTAAATCCTTATCGAGTCAAGTTATCAACAAGATCGCCGCCACAAACAAAATCAGGCTCCACACAAAAAAATCAACAAAATATAAATTTAAAAAATAAAATTATATATGTAGATCGATATTCTCCTCCAGTACCTGATGAGTAGCACACAATATAATTTTTATTCATTTTCAAACTCAGATCAAGCAGAGCATGCTCAACATATATATACATGATAAAAGATCAAAGACATCATGGTTTCAAGTATATATAAGTGTTACCATGATCGATGCATGCATATTCTTATTAGCTAGGAAACACTCGTTATTGAAGATATCTATAGTTGCTTCCAACAGATCTGCATAGAGCTACCCACTCCATTAATATACGTTCTGGTGACCTAGCTGTGGAAGTAACCGATAATATCTCTGATGATTATTTATTTATATATAGCAAATTAATGTATTGCTCTCTCTCTCTCTCTCTCTCTCTATATATATATATTTGAGAAATCTAGAAAAAGCTGGGGACCGAAGGGAATGGACTGCAGGCTGTGAGCTGATTCCATGCAAAGTTGATATCATGGGCGGCAGGATATGAAATTTGAGCTTGATGATCGTTTGAATTAAGAAACATGCCTTGAAAGTAAGATCCCACTTCGACTGAAGCAATATCGTTAAATCTCGGAGACAAAACATCATCCTGATCTTCAACCCTAAGCCCAGATATATTACTATGCCATGGAGATGCATTGGCATTTGGCTAGTCCCTGGCCAAATGCCAATGCAGCAATGCTTATATAAGCTAATGATCCGAAGTTGCACCATAGTCTCCCTAGCTTAATGGATTCTTTCACAGATCCAACAACGTTCTGACCTGAAAGGCACCAGCCTTTAAGGTTTTTTAAGCTAAGACCCTAAAGGCACCAGCCTAAAACGTTCTGACCTTCTCCATATACATATTACACACACACACACACACACACATATATAGCTACGTATGTCCATTGGAAAACAGAGAGAGCGAGACCTGTAAATGGCTTTTGACATGATAGATGTTTAGCTCAGGAATGCCCATGGTCTTCAGAATACCCTTTGGAGTTGCCCCTGCCAGTGCCAGCCAACCCAAAAAATAAATAAACGTAACTTAAGGCCTGAGGTTGACCAAATGTTCCAACTCAATAAAACCAATTCATGGATATAAAATCAGCTAATGCAATTTCTTCAAAAGTGTCTTTAATTTCCAACAGATTTTATCATCGGATCGAGACTTACTATCGGGGCCCTCAAGCTGATTAACCGCCAATAGAAACTGATCATGTAGCTCTTGTGTCCATCGCAGGCGTTCTTTCCCGGAGCCATCTGAACGACTCGAACCCATTTCGATCGGGGAGCGGAGCAGAGCCCAAAAAATTGCATGAGCACTGGCCTGTTAAAGAGGAGGATTATAGTGAAAAGAATCGAGACAAAAAAACCTGTTGTGGGCTCGAAAAGGACAAAAATATAAGCCGGCGATTGGCACTAAGGTTGATTGAGAGCTTTGGATGCCATAAACTGTCTCTAGTTGTCGGAATTAACTAGGTACAGGCATTCTAAAACCATCCAAACATAAAATTTTCTTTTCTTGTCTCTCTTGTCGAAAAGACATGCTGTTGAAACCTAACTTGACGATCAAATCTAAGGTTAGGACCTCAGGTGCCAAGGAATAGTCTTCTTTATGCGCAAGTCAACACAAACCATAGACGTAGGAAAGCGAGGACAATATGGTTGGATTGGTTTTTCTCTCTTTTTTTTCGCTTAAATTGGTTTCTTCTTAATCTTCTTCTTTTAGACGTTCTTGCTCGACTGGCCTCATGATCATGAAGTTATTGCAAATGCAGATATACGTATAATTAATAAAGATTACCTCAAGTTGATCACTCATTCGCCTAAGTACTTCCATCTGCATTTGTATCGCTTCACCGAGTTGTGCAGCCCTGTAGATATCAGGTATTTATAACAACGTATAAATTAGAATATTAATTAATATTCATATAAATATTTTACTATTTATTTTCAATGTAATAGTATAATTTTTTGTTAGGAATATTATAATTTTTATTTTAATTTCAAATTTACCTTATTTAATACTCCTCCTCTATTTAAAACATAGTTAAAAAAACTTAAAAGAAAATTAAAAAAAAAAGTAATATACGATTGAGTACTTGCAACAACTCACGATGTTGTACTGAAATTAGGTAGCATTTCTAAATAGTTCTATGCTCAGACTTGCCTCCAATAAAAACAAAAATAACATTAAATAAATTAGAGAATTAATGAAGCATGAAGTATTAGTAATTAGTTTATTATTTTAAAATTTCTTAGCGGTGAGAGTAGGGGTGCGTGCTACCCGCCCCGTACGAGGCAAAATGACCCGTCCCCGCCCCCCGCCCAAGCATGGGCATGGGGGGAATTTTTCCCCATCCCCGCCCCCGTCCATGTGGGCGTGGAATACCCAATCCGTTTCCAGGGGTGCGAGGGTGAACCTCCATCTGTCCACCCGCCGCTCCTTTACTGGGCCTTTGGCCCAATTCAGTTATCTAGGCCCAAAATGGCCCAGTATCTTTTTGAACCATTTTAGACCTAGAATTTAATAAAAATATATATATTTAAAAAATGAAAAAAAAATTAATTATATAAATAGAACTATTAACTATATACTAAGTTTCAACTAACACTATTAAGTATTAACTAATAATCATCGCTAAGGCACTAAGCTATTATCATTATACAAATTAAGAGAATTAATAAACTATTACAATATTACAAACTCATCTAAAAATTGTAAATATTACGAATTGTACTATTAACTATCGTAGTAACATTACAATTAATTGTAAATTAACAAAATCATAACATTTCAAATTTGATCAATTTGGGGTGGCAGTGAGTTCACTGAGACTGAATTGTGTCGACTGCTGTGAGACTGAGAATCAAGATCATAAAAGTTATAAAACCTGCAATATTAATGAGTTAAAAGTAAAACAAATTAGAATTATAAAGTTATAAATATGAAACAAAAAATTAAATTACAAAATATTAAAAGTACCAACTAAGATAAGATTGAGTCATTGGGATGAAAATGAGCATAGATTATTGGGTTCTTAGGATTAGGATTCAACATATGTATATTGAGAATATAAAAGCTAAAAAACATACAAGCAAAATAATTAGATGCTAAAATATTATATAAAATTATAAATGAAAAAAATAATTAAGGGACAAATTGTACAAACCATGATAATGGTGGGTCCAATACACACAAAGTCATACTGCATGGGAGGTAGCCGTAAATGTCGTCTCATGTATCACTATAACAATTAAATTGGAACTTAATACCGATTAAATAAAAATAAATTAATTAAAATAAGAAAATGAAATTTAAGTCCCACGATTACCAGATCCAGGCTGATCACCACCCTCCTCCTCGACATCGGCCTCCTCATAGTCAAGAATATCCGGAATATGAATTGGAGTCCCCGTGATTCAATTTTGCATGCAAATCAAAGCCTCCAAAGTAGTAGGAGCTAATGAACTCCGGAATGAATCAAATACGCGTCTTCCTGTGCTAAAGGCTGACTCTGAGGCTACGGTGCTAATAGAGATGGCCAAAAGATTGTGGGCTATCTCTCTAAGGATGGGATACTTCACAGCATTCACCTTCCACCAACTAAATATATCAAACTCTTGCGAAAATGGTTGAAGCTCCGCTGTCAAGTATCTGTCTATCTCTGACTGAGTCTCGGCAGAACTCCGGACGAAGGGAGTCTACTCCAACCTCTCACCCCAGTCCAATTTTCATCTTTTCCTAACCTCGGCTTCTAGAACCGGTGGGGGGTAGTGTAGGTGCCGCAATATTACCACCCCGCAAGACGGTAAACTCATCAAATAATTTACTAAGGGTTTCCTTAACCCTTATTGCAATATGCTCCGCCCATGCTTGCCCGTGTGCAATTCTCAATCCCTATACCATGCCGTTCACCTTAAACCGAGGGTCAAAAACAACAGCTACATATAACAAAATATTAGTCATAGTAAAATCTCCCCAATACTTGTTATACTTCGTCCTCATAATCAATGCCATCTCTCGCAACCTAATGTGCCACCCACAACCATGTCATCTAATTCTTCTTTTACTCTACATATTTACTGACAGAATTGATGGGATGTAGGGTACAAAGTGCCAAATAGTGTCGTGGTGACCTAGTAGAAAAGCCTTAAAAAATCTACGAAAATATATACAACTTCCCAATCATCATCCATGGGTTTCCTCAATCCCTCGTGATCATCAAAATATTTTACATATTGGATGTCTTCATCACCCAATAATGCAAATGCCAACTTATATTCTTGAGCCGCCTCCAACATCAAAAATGTTGAGTTTCAGCGTGTAGGCATATCAGTACAAAGGTCCTTCTTGGATATTAAGTCCACAATTCTCACAGCAACCTTAAATTTCTTCAATCTCGAAGGAAAAGATCTCACCCATCTTACAGCAGTCCTAACCTGAGCAATCAAGTCATGAAGATCCCTCAAACCATCAGTGACAATAAGATTCAAAATATGTGCCACACATCTCACATGCAGACACTCACCACCCATGATTGTCTTATTTGCCTCTCTAAGATAAGTTTTAAGATGTTCCAATGTGAAATTATTAGACGAGGCATTATCAAATGTGACTGTAAAAACTCGTGTCAACCCCCACTCTTTTAACGCAGCCTCCAAGGCCCTTCCAATCGTCTCACCCTTGTGATCGATGATTTGACAAAATTTTATAATTTTCTTGTGCAAAGTCCAATCACCATCAACAAAATGCACAGTTAAAGACATAATTAAAATTTTGTACTGATGTCCAAGTATCAGTGGTGAGGCAAACAAATTGACCCTCCAATTGACCCACCAACTTCTCTTTTTCAGACAAATAATATTTTTTTACATCATTTGCTACCGTGTGGCGAGAAGGAAAATTAAACCTTGGTTCCAAGTAATGAGAATACGCTTGAAACCCTTTCCCATCAACAACTTGAAAAGGTAGCTCGTCCATGATGATCATACGAGCTAGGTGTCTCCTACACTCATTAGGAGCATACTTAGTATACCTTATGTTTCTTATAGTGGCATCCATAAATTTTTCCACAGTGATTACACTTAAGTTATGGGTTATTGGGGTCACCACCCTCTAATTTGGTTAAATGAGACCAAACTATAGAAGCAGATTTTTTTTTGGGCTTGGAGGTGGGGCAAGGTTCTATAGAGGTAGGTGTTGGGCCAGGAGTAGGAGTAGGAGTAGGAATAAGAGTAGGGGTACGAGTAGGGATACCCTGAGCCTGGAAAGGGAAGCCTACACTAGAATCTGTAGGAATATCCATGAACTCAAACAAACTACAAATCTGAAATTATAGCAAACATAGCAACATGTCAAAAATTAACATCCAAGTATTAACATTCAAACATTAATTTTATGTAAATAAAAGTACTTCATCGTGCTCTTCGAATACAAATGATATAGTACTCAATTTTTATACTACATGTCATGTAATTAAAATCTAGTAATACAACCTTTCACAAAATACTATTGTTCTGGTTGAGGACTACACATACACACACTGGTTATTCAGATAAGTCATATTGTCAGTTTTATGAGGCTGCGAAGTTTGAAAACAGAATGCATCCAAACAGCTGAGCAACATCAAAGATTGAAAATATTGCATGAACTAGACATATTTATGGAAATCAAGTGTTACTTCTATTTGGAAGCCATAAGAACATCAAGCTTAACTAAACATCCACCCAAAAAAATCAGAACACTACATTTCGTGTTTGTAGAAAAAAAAAACTTAGGATATTTCGAAACTCTAAATTAATTTAGGGTTCCAATCCAAATTAATTTAACCACAAAATCATTATCATTGATTCACTATCACGCATTCAATCATCATACCCACAAAAATCAAAATCACAGAATAGATTCACACATATCAGTTCATCAATCATCAAAACACATGCACAATCAAGTCTCCATAGCACACAATTCACAAACATAATCTCATCCTTCATCTCGATTAAACCCTATCGTTCCTCCAATCTCCATTCCATAAATCAACAAAAAATCAAAACTTTAACCAAGATTCTTACCTTCGGCGACAGAGATGCAGACGAAAGGTGAAGGCGACGGATACGACGACAACGACAACGTAGTAGAGTTTTCGACGATGATGGAGAATCGAAGATGCAGAGAGTGAGCGAGACTCAGAGACAAAAAGAGATTAAAAGAAGGGGATAAGTCACAAGGAGGGGGGTTTTCTTAGAATCTTAACAGATGACGAAACAACGTCATTATGTCTATGACAAAACATCATCGTTTCCTCATTTGTTATTAAGTAAAAAAAACCCAGGCTGTTGTTTCATACCTGGGTTTTTTATATATACATACATATAAATACTTATATATATAATTTTATTTATATATAGATAAGCGGGGGCATGGGATTTGCTGGGAAGGGGTCACCTCTATCCCACCCCTAGCCCCCACCTCCACCTCTTTGTTGTGGGTGCCAAATGCGACCGGGACCACTCGTCCCCAACATCTGGCAAACGAGGGGATCCGCCCCACCACACGGGGGCAAGACTGACTGGGGGCAATGTAGCAAGCACGTGGCCCCACTGCCCACCCCTAGATGAGAGAATTCGTTTATAACTTTTTTCTTTATTGACTTACCATGGCTTTTTGTTTCTGGAATATATTTTGAGATCTTGTATTTCTGGGAAAAAGGAGAAATCCAAAAAGATTATTAGCATAAACATAACCTACATGGATAAAATTAATTCAAAGATTTTTACAAGAAAAAAGTTCATATTTATATATATACATATATTAATATTTTTTTAAAAATATATGAAAGTAGTACTATGCCCGCGACAAGAATTATGGAACTGTCTGTTTGAAGTCTAAAGAGAAAAACACCGCAACGGCTCCTCTTGTAATTATCCAAAGTTGGTTCTAGCGCAATTATCTAGCCATTGTCAAGTTTAGATTGTGGCTAAAATTTTAAGTTTTGGCTATATCATTAACCTTTGGTTAGGTGAATCCACATTAGACTAGTCATCTTAAAATCAAAATAATAATATTATATTATATATTTTAATAATATTTTGAAAAACAATTGTAATATTTTGCAAAGACACTTCATATATTAATTAATAATTTAATTTTTTTATATATTAATTAATATTTTTATTTTAATTTCATAATTTAATTATTATTAATAAAATAGAATAAGGTAAAAAATAACGGACTATTTATCAAAACTGAAATAGATAATATAGATTTTAAAATAATTAGATAATATAATGGTTGTTGGAAATGATTAAAATATTAATTTGGTGAGTGAATAATGTCTAGCCAAAGATGACTCAGGAGCTTAATTTACTGTAGCTCATATGTTGAACTTTAGTGGTTTGGCTAGTCCAATGTAGAGGATTGTAATATGCCATGGGGATGCATTGGCATTTGGCTAATCCAATATTATTTGGCTAGTCCAATACCAATGCAGCAATGCTTACATAAGCTAATGATCCGAAGTTGCACCATAGTCTCCCTAGCTGAATGGATTCTTTCATAGATCCAACAACACCAAAGGTTTTTAGCTAAGACCCTAAATGCACCACCCTAAAACGTTCTGACCTTCTCCATATACATATTACACACACACATACACACATATATATATAGCTACGTATATCCATTGGAAAACAGAGAGAGCGAGACCTGTAAATGGCTTTTGACATGATAGATGTTTAGCTTAGGAATGCACATGGTCTTCAGAATATCCTTTGGAGTTGCCCCTGCCAGTGCCAGCCAACCCAAAAAATAAATAAATGTAACTTAAGGCCTGAGGTTGACCAATGTTCCAACTCAATAAAACCAATTCATGCATATGAAATCAGCTAATGCAATTTCTTCAAAAGTGTCTTTAATTTCCAACAGATTTTATCATCGGATCGAGACTTACTATGGGGGCCCCCAAGCTGATTAACCGCCTGTACAAACTGATCGTGTAGCTCTTGTGTCCATTGCAGGCATTCTTTTCCAGAGCCATCTGAGCTACTCGAACCCATTTCGATCCGAAGTAGGGAGCCGAGTAGAGCCCAAAAAATTGCATGAGCACTAGCCTGTTAAAGAGGAGGATTACAGTGAAAATAATCGAGACAAAAAAACCTGTTGTGGGCTAGAAAAGGACAAAAATATAAGCCCGCGATGGGCACAAAGGTTGATTGAGAGCTTTGGATGCCATAAACTATCTCTAGTTGTCAGAATTAACTAGGTACAGGCATTCTAAAGCCATCCAAACATAAAATTTCCTTTTCTTGTCTCTCTTGTCGAAAAGATATGCTATTGAAACCTGACTTGACGATCAAATCTAAGGTTAGGACCTCAGGTTCCAAGGAATAGTCTTCTTTACGGGCAAGTCGGCACAAACCATAGACGTAGGAAATTGAGGACAATATGGTTGGATTGGTATTAACGCCTAGAAACTATGTCGTTTAAATAGTGAGATAAACAAGATGATTTTCGACCAATGCTAAAATTAGTTGTATAAAATATTGTTAGAATATTATTTTTTAATATTATTATTATTTGAAAATTTAAAAAAATTGAATTAAGATTTAAAAAGTTGAATTTTTTATTGTATTTTGTGTGAGAGTTTGATAAAGTTGTAATGATATAATGAGATGATTTGAGATGATTTCTCAATCCGAACAGAGTATTTACATATAATTTTCTCTTTTTTTTTTCGCTTAAATTGGTTTCTTCTTGATCGTTTTCTTTTAGACGTTCTTGCTCGACTGCCCTCATGATCATGAAGTTATGTAAGGATTCTCTTGATTTCCACTGTATATAGGAGATAAATTGTAGCAGACAGGAAGTAGAATAACAAGATTATGAAAATACCTCAATGATTCATACGGCTTAGGGGATTCGAGGTCCCCAATTCCTCCATAGAAAATAACCAGCTAATAGATGAAATTGCTCCCGAATGAATCACGAATTCATCCAGGCATGATACTTAACCGACTCCAAATGAAATTACATTAAAGTCCCTGCTATAACAGGTTCTAGAATAAAGCTCGAACACACCCTTTTATACTTAAACTGAGTGAGTTACAACTGAGCCCCCAGTGACTTAAACTATGCCGTTTATCCCCATTAACCAAGCGCCGTCGTTTCGCTCCTTTAGATGTGCTGAAGCTAAGTCATTTGAAGATTTGGCGAAAGACAAAACTCCTAAGTCCCGAAGCTTCTTCTTCATTTCGCACCAAAGTCTCTTCCTTCTGAAACCCAAATGTCGCACCTTTATCTCCAGAGATCTCCAACATGCGGCCTCCTAACACTCCCCCATCCTTATAAGACCTTGTCCACAAGGTGTGGATACAAAACCCTCAGCTTCCATAGATTTTCCCAAGAATTTTCCTCCTCCAAAAGCCCCACACATTTAATCAGCATCTCTGTCGTAGCCCGACCCCCCTGCTGTCTCATGCGTCGATCCTGCACCACCTCGGGCTCAGGAATCACTTCGCCGTCGCTGTTGGTGGGCAAGAGAGTAGCAAGTGGTTGAATCCAATCCCCCAGTTTCCTCTTCAAACAGGACACGTGGAACACTGGGTGGATTCGAGAGGAGGGAGGTAGATCAAGCCGATAGGCCACGGATCCAAGCCTTTGGAGCACCTTGAAAGGCCCATAGAATCGCGGGGCAAGTTTCATATTCCTGCGCAGTGCCACTGTCTTTTGGCGGTACGGCTGTAGACGGAGGTAAACCCAATCTCCCACAGTAAACTGTCTTTCAGTTCTCCTTTGATCAGCATAATGTTTTATCCGAGCTTAAGCGGCCGTAAGGTTATTTTTTAAGAGATTCAATATTTGTGCTCTGTTATGTAGTAGCTGGCCCACTGTTGTGTTGCTTGATGTGCCTAGAATGTAATCTAGTAATTTTGGGGGAGGGTAACCGTAGAGAGCCTCAAAAGGAGTTAGTTTCGTGGAACTGTGATAGGTACTGTTGTACCACCATTCTACTAATGGCAGCCACTGGCTCCACCCTGTAGGTTTAGATCCCGCATAATACCTCAGATAGCCTTCCACCACCTTATTCATCACTTTTGTTTGACCGTCGCTCTGCGGGTGATAAGCTGAGCTGTAGTCTAGGGAAGTACCCTGAAGGGCACACAACTCATTCCAGAAGGAACTCAAAAACACCGGGTCCCTATCAGACACAATGGTTTTTGGAAAACCATGCAATTTGAACACTGACCCTAAAAATACCTTGGCCACTTCCTGAGCTGTGTAGGGGTGCGATAGGGCCATGAAATGCCTATATTTAATGAAACAATCCACTATAACAAAAATTACAGAGCACCCTTTTGACTTTGGCAACCCTTCCACAAAGTCCATAGAAATATCAACCCAAGCTTGTTGGGGTATGGGAAGAGGTTGTAAGAGACCAGCTAGGGGTAGCGTCTCATACTTAGAAGCCTGACATATTTCACACTCTCTCATCCACTTTTTAATGTCTTTTTTCATACCTGGCCAATAAAAATCTCTTTGGGCTCTTTGATAGGTCTTTAAGTACCCCTAATGCCCCGCCATAGGATCTGTATGAATGAACTGGAGTACCTTCAGTTTGAAGGATGAATCTGGAGCTATGAAGATTCTGCCCTTCCTCAAGATTATTCCCTACTATAATGTTGTCCCCTTAGGAACATCTTACTGGTTCAACAACCTTTCCATCAACCCCAAAGCTTCTGTACTGTTCTTATAGCTGAACTTCAGCTCTCCCACCCAATCAGAAGTGGGAAATGAGATATGGGCAAGTAATCCGACCTCTTCATTACCACTATCCCCTTTTCTCGACAGTGCATCAGCCACGACATTCTCTCTTCCTTTCTTGTACTCAATCCTAAAATCGTAGCCCATAAGCTTACTCAACCATTTGTGTTGAGCTTCCGTACCAATCTTCTGCTCAAACAAAAATTTAAACGCTTGTTGGTTTGTTTTAATGATAAATGACTACCCCAAAAGGTAGGGCCGCCATTTTTGCACCGTCGTCACAATGGCCAAAAGTTCATTCTCATATGTTGAGAGTAGTAAGGCCCTTCCCTTTAACATCTTACTAAAAAAAGCAATAAGTTGCCCTGATTGCATAAGGACAGCACCTATTCCCTTCCCATTAGCATCACACTCCACTATGAAGGGCCTTGAGAAATCTGGTAATGCAAGTACAGGTGGCCTAGTAATTGTTTCCTTTAATTTATTAAAGGCCAGCTCTGCCTCTTAAGTCCACACAAACCCATCTTTTGTCAACAACTAAGTAAGAGGGGCTGCTAACAGCCCATAATGCTTTATAAATTTCCTATAATACCCTGTCAACCCCAAGAACCCTCTCAATGCCTTAGATGTCTTCGGTTTTGGCCAATCTAACATGGATTGAATTTTTGAAGGGTCTGCCTTAACACCTTGGCCATAAATGATGTGACCCAAGTAATCCACTTTCTCCATAGCGAATCGACATTTAGAGTTTTTTGCATACAAGCAGCGCTATTTCAGCATCTTCAAAACCTCTCTCAAATGAAATTCATGCTCCTCCCAAGATTTACTATAGACCAATATGTCGTAAAAAAAAAAAAAAAAAAAGAACAAATTTCCTCAAAAAGGGTTTGAATACATCATTCATTAACTCTTGAAATGTGGCTAGAGCGTTGGTGAGGCCAAAAGGCATCACCAAAAACTTATAATATCCCTCATGGGTACGGAAAGCCGTCTTGGGAATGTCACTAGGCACCACTCACACTTGGTGATAGCCCAATCATAAGTCGAGCTTAGAGAAAATCACTGCTTCAAAGAGTTCATCCAGCAACTCATCTATCATTGAAATAGGAAACTTTGCCTTTACCGTTTCCTTATTAAGTGCCCTATAATCCACGCAAAGCCATCAAATTTCATCAGCAAAACAGGGGCAAAAAAGGGACTAGAACTAGGCCTAATCACTCCAGATCTCAACAACTCAACCACCATTTTTTCAATTTATGTTTTCCGGTAATACGGGTATCAATATGGCGCACTTGCTACGGGTTGAGTACCCTCCTTGAGAACTATTTGGTGGTCATGGGAACGGGGTGGGGGTAACCCTTGAGGTTCCTCGCATACCTCCTTAAAATCCTCTAACAGTTCTGAAAATGGTTCAGCCACATTCGCATCATCTTGTTTGTCTTCCCCAATACACATAATTTGTAAGAAAATTCCTTTCCCTTTTGCCATAGTGGCCTTGCAAACTTTTTCACTCTCCTCTACAATCGAAGGATTTAGTTTCATCCCTTTCAACTCAATGGCTTTCCCCTCCAACCAAAAATGCATTAGTAGCTTCGAAAAGTCTCACATAATAAGGCCCAAGGTTTCTAACCACTGGACTCCTAACACAATGTCACAATCCGCGAGGTCTAATAAATGAAGAGGGAGTTGGAGTAAGTTACCTTGTACCTTCAGCTGCACTGTTCTACACAACCCATCACTGCTTAGGCTTTGTCCATTAGCTACCCGAACCTTCAAATTGACTAAGTAATCAACTGGCAGCTGCAACTTGGAGACCAAGGTTGAATCAATGAAGTTGTGTGAGCTGTCCAAGTCAACTAGAATCACCACTTGCTCCCCCTTTATACTCCTCACCAGCCTCATTGTTCTCACCGTAGGAGTGCCTGCTATAGCAACCAAAGAAATTTCCAGCTCTTCCTTATTGCTGGTTGGTGTGGCTGGGTTTTCCAGCGCTGGTTTTTATTCGCTGTCCACCACTGGCAGTGTTTCTTCTTCCTCACAAGATTCCTCATCCACCTCCAATAGATAAATGCGAGGAGTTTTACACTTGTGTAAAGGATTCCATTTCTCATCGTAATTAAAACATAAGCCTTTGCAGCGCTTTTCATTAATTTGCTCGGAAGAAATTGGTTTAGCACCCCCCATAGGTTTCCACCATTTGTTGGAATAGTCACTAGAATAGGAACTTACAGAATAATTCCCCCTCCCATGGAAGTGGGTCTATCCCCCACAGGTTTAGCAACTTTTCTTATATTTGGGAGGTATTCTTCTTGTATATTTGCCAAACCATACGCTGCATTTAAATTCATTGAGTTTAACATCCGGACTGGAATGCGGATTTCATCCTTTAAGCCATTGAGAAAACAACTCAGCTTATGGATATCCAAGAGTCCCCTCAAGCGATTGGATAATGTTTCGAACTACGCCATGTAACCCACAACTGAGCTGGTCTATTTTAGCCTTGTCAATGCTTCCATGGGGTCGTCATATGCTGTTGGACCAAAACGAAGGAGTAAGGATCTAGAAAAAGCCTCCCAATCCCTGCATAAGCCCCCATCTGTTGCACTCTGGAACCACACAAGAGTCTCTCCTTCCATGTGATAAGAGACCATCAACAAGCGCTGGGGTAATGGTGTTTGGTGGAAGTCAAAGTAATGATTGGCCTTGAAAAGACATGCCACTGGGTTAACCCCCTGGAAATGAGGAAAATCCAGTTTGACCCCTTAGGATTGAACCTTCTCTAGTCTGAATTTTCATTTTCTGGGTGAACTTCATAGTTGATGGGTGGAGGGGGTGGTGGTTGGTTTTGTTGGCAGGCAAAAAGGGTATGTAACATGTCTTTAATTTCTTGTACATCTCTTTTGACAGTAGTAACATCAGTTTTCAACATACTGACATTTGATTTTAATTCCAGGATTTCTTGATGGTGGTGCTCAACTTCATGCTGAAGGTGCTCATGCTGCTGTTGTTTGGATCTGGTATTATCAGCCATGGTTGTATATAGGTCTGTTTGGATGGTTTCTGGGTTGTGTATGGTGCTGTTTGGCTTATTTCTGGGATGTGTATGTTGTTTGGCTGATGTTTGGGTTGTGTATGGTTGTTTGGTTGGTTTCTAGGCTGTGTATGGCTTTGAAATTGTGCGTGTGGGATGGATGGGTAATCTGTATAATCTGTATGGAATGTGGTTGTAATGGGCTGGGTAATGGAATGTTTATGAAAGGATTGGTTCTGTGTGGATGAACTGGGTAGGATTGGTGACTTCTGATACCACTTGTAAGGATTCTCTTGATTTCCACTGTATATATGAGATAAATTGTAGCAGACAATAAGTAGAATAACAAGATGATGAAAATACCTCAATGATTCATATGGCTTGGGGGATTAGAGGTCCCCAATTCCTCCATAGAAAATAACCAGCTAATAGATGAAATTGCTCCCGAATGAATCACGAATTCATCCAGGCATGATACTTAACTGACTCCAAATGAAATTACATTAAAGTCCCTGCTATAACAGGTTCTAGAATAAAGCTCAAACACACCGTTTTATACTTAAACTGAGTGAGTTACAACTGAGCCCCCAGTGACTTAAACTATACCGTTTATCCCCATTAACCAAGCGCCGTCGTTTAGCTCCTTTAGATGTGCTAAAGCTACGTCATTTAAAGATCTGGCCAAAGACAAAACTCCTAAATCCCAAAGCTTCTTCTTCATTTCGCACCGAAGTCTCTTCCTTCTAAAACCCAAATGTCACACATTTATCTCTAAAGATCTCCAACATGCAGCCTCCTAACAAGTTATTGCAAATGCAGATATACGTATAATTAATAAAGATTACCTCAAGTTGATCACTCATTCGCCTTCGTACTTCCATCTGCATTTGTATCGATTTACCAAGTTGTGCAACCCTGTAGATATCAAGTATTTATAAAAACGTACGTAATTAGGATATACTAATTAATATTCATATAAACATTTTACTATTTATTTTCAATGTAATAGTATAAATTTTTATTAGGAATATTTTAATTTTTATTTTAATTTCAAATCTAGCTTATTTAATAGTCCTCCTCTATTTAAAACGTAGTTAAAAAAATTAAAAGAAAATTTAAAAAAATTAATATACGATCGAGTACTTGCAACGACTCACGATGTTGTACTGAAATTAGGCAGAATTTTTGAAATAACTCTATGCTCAAACTTGCCTCCTATAAAAACAAATATAACATTAAATAAATTAGAAAATTAATGAAGCTTGAAGAATTAGTAATTAGTTTATTATTTTAGAATTTCTTAGTGATGAGAGTAGGGGTGCTACCCCCTACTTGGCCTTCGGCCCAATTCAGTTATTTGGGTCCAAAATGGCTCAGAATCTATTTTTTGACTATTTTGGACTCAGAATTTAACTAAAAAATAAATATATTTAAAAAATAAAAAATAAATGATATAGATAAAACTATTAACTATATACTAAGTTTCAACTAACACTATTAAGCATTAACTAATAATCATCACTAAGGCACTAAGCTATTACAATTATACATATTAAGATAACTAATAAACTATTACAATATTACAAACTCATCTAAAAATAGTAAATATTACAAATTGTATTATTAACTATTGTAGCGACATTACATTTAATTGTAAATTAACAAAATCATAATATTTCAAATTTGATCAATTTGGGGTAGTGGTGAGTTCATTAGACTGAGTTGTGTCGACTGCTGTAAGGCTGAGAATTGAGATCATAAAAGTTATAAAACTTGCAATATTAATGAGTTAAAAATAAAACAAATTAGAATTATAAAGTAATAAACATGAAACAAAAATTTAAAATACAAAATATTAAAAGTACTAACTAAGATGAGATTGGGTCACTGGGATGAAGATAAGCATAGATCACTGGGTCCTTAGGATTAGGATTCGTCATATGTATATTGAGAATATAAAAGCTAAAAAACATACAAGCAAAATAATTAGATACTAAAATATTATATAAAATTATAAATGCAAAAAATAATTAAGGAACAAATTGTGTAAACCCTGGCAATGGTAGGTCCAATACACACAAAATCATACTGCATGGGAGGTAGCCGTAGACGCCATCCATGCTTTAAATATGCAAATACAAATACAATCCGCCCTCCCAATGGTTTCATCTTGTCACAGGACAAATATACTCTAGACATTCTAGACCGTGCCAAAATGCAAGACTGCAAACCCATGGGTACCCCCATGATGCCCAGAACAAAAAGTCTCACTAGTGATGTTTCCTACTCTGACCCTTGTCACTATCGTAGCATTGTTGGTACCCTTCAATATCTTACTCTCAATCGCCCCGACTTAGCTTATAGTGTTAACTTCGTTTCATAGTTTATACATTCACCCACCATTACTCAATACAAAATGGTGAAACGCATTTTTCATATTTACATGATGCAGTCAATCTTGGCATGCATTTTACTTCACAATTTACACTTGATCTTTATGCATTTTCAGATGCAATCTGAGCAAGTTTTCCTCAAACTTGTCACTTTACAACCAACTACTGCATTTTCCTAGGTAGAAATTGTATCTCATGTCCGCTAGAAACAACACATTATTTCTAGATCTAGCTCCAAAGTTGAGTATCATGCTATGGCTCAAACCGCTGCAGAACTTACATAAATCTCTTTCCTGCTTCGATATCTTGGTGTTCAACTCTTGTCGCCACTTGTCCTCTTCTATAACAACTTAAGTGCTCTTCATATGACAGTTAATCCTGCTTTCCATGCTCGTAGCAAATATATTGAGATTGGTTACCACTATGTACAAGAACGAGTTGCTCTTGGCCTTCTCCAAACGCGGCATGTCCCAGTGCCACTTCAACTTACCGATATTTTCATAAACCTCTTGGATGTCCTGCTCTTTCTTCGCTACATTCCAAAATTGGCCTTCTACCTCGGCACAGTTTACAAGAGAATATTGAAGATACCCACATAGCACACAAGGTACCAACAGCTCCAAATATATATATGGAAACTGAGCCACACAACACTACCATATACCCAACGGCTACAAACCCATATGGAAAATGAGCCACACACCATCACCACAGACCCAACGGCTAGATATGTATATATGGAAACTTAGCACAAAACCTCGGTACCTAATCTCTTCTGTAATGTTCTTTTCTTTTTATGTTCTTGTATTTTCCGGTTACACCTTTGTACATACTCTATATATAATGAAAGGCTCTCATGCATAATCTCACAGCTTGTGAAACATTTATACAAACACTTGGACTCCATTTGTCTTTACTAGGGACAAAGTGGATGAGTCTCAGTACTAGTGAACATGAGCTTGGACTTGGTGAAGAAAAGAAAGGAGAAGTAGCTGGGAGCGACTGAGCGAAGAAGAATAATTTGGAGAAGAGATGGAGGATGACAAGATGAAAAAAGTATCATTTAATATCTCAAGTTAAAGCATAAGTCGTAAGGTGAATGATCCATTATGTAAAATTACCATTTATTCTATATTAAGCTTAAGCTTATGGGGAGAGGTAAATTTAATTATTTGTATTATATTTTTAACACTTTCACTTTTATTTTAATACCATGTGAAATCATCATTTATCCCAAAAATTTAAGCTAATGGGAGAGGTACATTTAGTTATTTGTATTATATTCTAACATATTAAGACATTGCCTTCAAAATTGTATCATATCATAATTTTATTTTATAAAAATGGTCTCCATTAATTTCAAAACCGAATTGTAAAAGCTAGCACTGTAAATATGGTTGTCTCCATCATTCAGGTCCCTTTAGGTGAAGTACTTGCCAATCTCTTGCACAAGTTTTCGATAGAGAATCGCAGTCTAATGCATGACAAATGATCTCTCTTTGTTTATGTTCTTTTTAAAAAATGGCTGCATCAAGATGTACGTATTTATATATATATATATATAAATAGATACTTATAGTCAAGGGTCGAAAAAAAACCACAAGAAGCTTCTCAGTTAATTAAAACTCTAATGCATAAATTAATAATTAAGGCACATGAATGAAGCGAGTGTTAGGAACAATATGAGAAAAATTAAAAAATAATTAAAATAGAAAAAATAAAATTACATAAGACACAATGTTCAATAATGTGTCTACATTCATTGAATTACAGAGATTTTTTATTTTATTTTAGATAACAACAAAAAAAGACAAAGGTCATACAAACGTATAATACAATATAAGTAAATATTAATTACCAGGTCAAGTCGAGCTTGTTGCCCAGATAACTAACACAAGAGGGGGTGAATTGAGTTGTATTTAAAAATTCACAATTATAAATTAAATACACAATATAAAATGTGAACATAATATGAAGCAGTAGTAAATATAAAGAGTAAGGGTATGAGAAAGCAAACTCAGTATCTTAACGAGGTTCAACCCCATTGCCTACGCTCTCGTCTCAAGCTACCCCTAGAGGATTCTCAAATTTACTATCCAATCTCCTTCAGGTGAAGATAGAAACCTATTACACCTTAGAGTAATACCGTTACAAAGAATCTGTGTAGAACACTCTCTATACTTGCAATCACCTTAAACGTGGTGATTCAACGTCTATTCCCTGTATAGAACACATTCTACACATACAAAGGTTATACACACTCTTTTACTGATACAAGAGCTGATAGTGGGTAGGTTATCAGAAAACACTCCTTAATGAGTGAAATAAAAACAATACAGCGCAAACTATATCTCTCTCAAAATGAACAAGGGTTAAGGTTCAAAGTTTAGAGAAAAGAGATTGAAAGTTTTGAATAAATGTTGTAAAACTTGCAATAATATGTTCTAAATTTGAAAATCTCAAATATGCTATTTATAGGAATGAGACTTCATTTTCAAATTTTAAAAATTCATATGTCAAAGACAACATCATTCACTTTTCAAAATTTTCAAATCAAAATTTTACTTTCTTGAAATTATCAAAGACAACATCATTCACTTTTCAAAATTTTCAAATCAAAGTTTCTCCTTCTTGAAATTATCAAAGACAGCATCATTCACTTTTAAAAAATTTCAAACAAAACATGCATGACATGCGAAAGATGACAATCAATCATCTTTCAAAGTTTCAAAATTCAAACTATTAATCATCAAATATGCCATGCACATGTGAAAAATGCAATTTGATGTTTTATGAGAAAATATTAATTTTGAGCCTTAATCCAATTTCGAATTTTATCAAGAGATGTACAAAATTACTCTAAGATCTTCATTTGCGAGTTTGTTCCCTTTCTTGCTCATAATTAGTTCATTGTTGTAGTTGTCTTCATTGTGTAGACAATTTGAGCTTGAGATTCTTTTATACTTAAATTCATTTGTTATAATCAAAATCCATATGTAAATATGTAATTATATGAGGCTTAAAACTTTAGGTTTAGCAATCTCTCTTTTTTTAATGATGACAAATACTTAGTAAAACTCTAAAACCTATAGTAATACTTAAGCTCTCCTTGAGAATGTGCATTAGTTTTCAAGCAATAGATAAACATAATTCCAAGTATATATAACAAGCTTAACAAATAAAGCATTCGAAAGAACATGTTATCTCCCTCTCTTAGCATCACTAAAAAGAAACCGCAGTAAGCAATGCCAATAAACTGATGAAAACGGTGCATTTGTAGGAATTGTGGAGAGTTGAATAATTGAAGCCGCCCGGGTCCCAACAAGTACCGCAAAACCTGGAGCCACCTGGGTCTCAGCAAGTGATGCCTTGAGCCTCACCTGGGTCTCGATAAATGTTGTAAAGTTTGAGCCGTCTGAGTCCGTAGAGATAGTGCCGCAAAACCTAGAGCCACCCAGGTCCCGCCTTGATTAACTCTATAAACTTTTGCATAGATTTGAATGCTCTGGGTTTCTATTTAAAAAGACAATTTTCACCCTTCAAATACTCACAGAATAATTTCTCACATTGCTTCTTGACCTAATTTATTGTTTATCCAAAACGATAGTATGGCCGAGCAACATTCTTCCAATAATGTTCCAGATGTGAATCAAGAACTCTTTACGCCTCAACCAGTAATTTTTTCTCCTAAGGCCATCAACACCATGATAGGAGTAGAGATATATTTTTCTAATAGGACTAATGCTAAAGTTGTTGCAGGATCAAGAATACTCAGTGCTCAATATGGTGCCTCTATTTCGTCTATGTCTCAGATGTTACTGGTAAGGGTGAGTAAGCTTGATCGGCTTAACAATCAAATATCTTAGTTGCATCAAAGGCTTTCTAATAAAAGTAGAAAGAATAGAAGATTAAAACAAGAAAACAAGCAGTTAAAGAAATTTGTGGACTTGTACGCTCATGACCTACAACCACGAATAAAGGAGTTGGAACAAGAGAGAAAACAAATACAAAGTCAATATCAGTAGTTAACAGCAGAGGTCCAGGGTTTATGAGAAAAATAGGGACAGTTTTCAGTTAATCTAGCTGGCTTAGCTAAATAAAATATGCATCTAATATGACTAAGTAAGTTTGGAAGAATTGATAGCTTGTCTTGTTCTCATTTACATCTCTATAAAATCAGTCTTGAATTTCATCTAATTCGTATCAAATCTTCCTTGCTCTCTGTAATACATCTGCATTCTCACTATCTAAACTTTTTCCCTTTTTATGTGATGGTTCAACAATTTTCTTCCAACAATCCCCTTGTTCACTATATGGGATATTCTACACTTCAACCACCAGTTATTTCTACATCTACCAAAGATGTCATGATGCAGTCTTAGAATCATCTGACTAACAAGTGAGATGATGACGCCATTTATAAACTTGTGAGTCTCAGTACTTGATACTCATCATCCATTGTCACATTTTTTCGACGATTGTAGTCTAGAACTCGTGAGGTTGAAAATGTTAATGAGAAGATTTATGAATTTCAATTACTTGCTCATAAGTCTAACAAAAAAATATGAGACTTAAAGCATGAAAATAAGGATTTAAAATCCTTACTTGTCTCATCATTTCAACTTCATACTCCTTTAGATAATGATAACATGTTGATATATGAAGAACAAGAGCACTTGAAAAATGAGGCTAAAAGTCTCAAGTTTTTATAAGTCATTTGAGATAATAAAATAAAATGTTTAACAGATATTCATGGCATGCATCATTCATATTTCTCTTCTAATCATGCATAGTCCATCTTCTGGAAGAGGATTTGTGAAAATGTCTACCAGCTGATCGTGTGTGCTTGTAAATTCTAGTACAATATTGTCCTTCTGCACAAGATCTTGAAAAAAATGATATCTAATCTGCATCTGAGTAGATGATTAGATCGAAAGAAATGTGCCTAGGATACCATAACTCTAAGTCAATTATATCAACAAGATATCTAAGAATGCATTTAACTGCAATCAAATGAGATTCTTTTGGAGATGATTGAAAACTTGCACATAAGCATACACTGAACATAATATCTGGTCTACTAGTTGTCAAATATAATAGATTACCAATCATACCTTGATATACCTTTAAGTGAACTGGCTTACTGATTTCATCCTTGTCAAGTTTGATGGATGGGTTCATTAGTGTTTCAATTTCCTTCGTACTTGATTTGCAATCTGAGTAAGAAGTTAAGTTCTCCTATCATGCTCATTTCAAATTCTTTATGCATACTCTTAGCTAAAACTTGGCACATATTTTCATTTGTAATACCAAATATCATATCAGCCACATAAATACCTCGTGAAGGTTCTCATTGAATTTGTACCGCTAGATGATCTTTCACAAGTTTTCACTGTTTGGCTGCATCTTGCATTAAGTTTTGATGATCTTTTCTAATGTCTCCAAATGTCACGTGTCTTGAACATCCACTTATCTAAAAATCATTTGATTTTGCTTATGGAAGACTTCATGCATACCTACAAAAACAATTAAAATGGTTTTTCTTGGTATCCTAGTTCTTTGGATCCTCCATTTATTAGTATAGAAGAAACAAGACTTTTAGGTACCCATATGGCCCTAACAGTCATTGTTTTTTTCCTTATAATGGGGCAAAAATAATAATTATGACCATTTCTATTATAAAAATTACAAATAGCGTGTGACATATACACAGAACTTGAATGATTATAATAGTATATTTTTTTTAAAATTTTACTTTTATGAAAAGAATTTTAAATATTGGACTTTGATTTAGAAAGATTATCAAAGAAATTTTTATAAGATTTGTATTTTTATTTTGGTATGTATCTCAAGCCCGCCTTGTCAAAAACATATCTTTGACTACTAAGAAATTTTTCAAAATTTCTTTTTTCCATTTGTAAAGTTTTCAACAATTTTTTTTAAATCAGTCACTTTCTTTTTCAATTCATAATTTTCATTTTTCGTAACGATGTTTTCTTTTCTTAAAGCATCAATTTCGTTTGTTAAAGAAGAATTTTTCTTTTTCAAAGTAGTATATTTGATATCCAATTTCTCAAGTTCTTCATATACTTATTCCAAGACATTTTGCAATTTTTCATAAGAAAGATTTTCAATATTGTCAAGTTTATAACCTTAATGTCGTCTTTAGCCATAAGACAAATATTTGCAGATTTTTCATTGCTTGTTTCGTTGACTGAATTACTTGAATCATCATCCCATGTAACTTTCATTATTTTCTTGTCCTTGCTTCGATCTTTTTTTAGCAAAGGACAATCTGCCTTAATATGTATTGGCTTATTGCATTTGTAACAAGTTAAAGAATCTTATTTACATGTTTCTTTCTTGAAAAATATTTTGGAAGATTTCCTTGAAGGAGCTTTATTTCTCTTTAAGAATCCCTTAATTCTCCTTGTTATCATCGTAAGTTCTTCATCTTTGTCTTCAATTTCCTCATTTCCATCACTTTCACTTTCATGAAGAACAGCTTAAAGTACCAAACTTTTCTTTGGCTTTCCTTGTTTTTCTCATCTTTTCAATGTGTACTCATGGGTGGTAAGTGACCCGATGAGTTTATTTACTTTAAGTTTCTTGAGGTCTCTAGCTTTAAGAATCACCGTCACTTTTGATTCTTAGCATTTTGGCAGAAAGTTGAGAATTTTTCTTATTATCTCCAAGTTGGAATAAACCTTGCCGAAAGCTGTCAAGCTGTTTATAATGTTAATAAAACAGGTGCATATAATAGAAATAGATTCATCATCATTCATTTTAAACATTTCATATTCATGAGTAAGAATATAAATTTTTTATTCCTTGACTTGTGAAGTTCCTTCATAAATAACTTCCAAGTTATCCTAAATTTCATTTGCCGTTTTGCAAGTCATTATTTTATCGAACTCATTCCCATTGAGAGCATTATATAGGAGATTCATACCTGTTGAATTTAATGTAGTAATTCTATCATCTTCACAATCGAGCTCTTCTTCTTCCTTTTTGACATTTACTCCATCAACAACTTGTGTTGAAATATAAAGTCCATTTATAATGCATCTCCAAATTTCTTGACCTCGAGATTGAAGGAAAATTCTCATTCTAGCTCTCCAGAATGTGTAATTGTTTCCATAAAATAGTATAGGCCAACTACTAGATTGGCCTTCACCAAATGTAGCTGCAAAGTTAGTCATAAGATCTTAACTCAAAAAATAATTAATTTTATAAAAAGAACCCTCACTCTAATACCACTAGTTGCCCAGATGACTAACACAAAAGGTAAGTGAATTGAGTTGTATTTAAAAATCTACAATTATAAATTAAATACACAATATAAAATATAAACAAAATACGAAGCAACAATAAATATAAAAAGTAAGGGTAAAAGAAATCAAACTCAGTATTTTAACGAGATTCAGCCCCACTGCCTATACCTCTTGAGGATTCCCAAATTCACTATCAAATCTCTTTCAGGTAGAGATAGAAACCTATTACATATTTGAACAGTACTGCTACAAAGAATCTGTATAGAACACCTTCTATATTTGCAATCACCTTACACGTGGTGATTCAACCTCTATTCCCTGTGTAGAATACCTTCTACACGAACAAAGGTTATACACACCATTTTACTGATACAAGAGCTGATAGTGGGTAGATTATCAGAAAACACTCTTCAATGAGTGAAATAAAAACAATACAGTGCAAACTATATCTCTATCAAAATGAACAAGGGTTAAGGCTCAATACTTAGAGAAAAGAGATTGAAAGTTTTGAATAAGTATTGTAAAACTTGCAATAATATGTTCTAAATTTGAAGATCTCAAATGAGTTATTTATAGGCATATGACACTTTATTTTCAAATTTAAAAAGATTCATATGTCAAATACAATATCATTCACTTTTCAAAATTTTCAAATCAAAATTTTACTTTCTTGAAATTGTCAAAGACAATATCATTCACTTTTCGAAATTTTCAAATCAAATTTTTACTTATCGCAATTATCAAAGATAACATCATTCACTTTTCAAAATATTCAAATCAAACTTTTACTTTTTGCAATTGTCAAAGACAACATCATTCATTTTTCAAAATATTCAAATTAAAGTTTCTCCTTCTTGAAATTGTCCAAGACAACATCATTCACTTTTGAAAAGTTTCAAATAAAACATACACATGTGAAATATGACAATCAATCATCTTTCAAAATTTAAACTTTTAATCATCAATTATGTCATGCACATGTGAAAAGTGCAATTTGATGTTTTATGAAAAAAATATTAATTTTGAACCTTAATCCAATTTCGAATTTTATCAAGAGATGTATAAAATTACTCTAAGATTTTCATTTACGACATTGTTCACTTTCTTGCTCATACTTAGTTCATTAATATACTTAGTTTCATTATGTAAACAACTTGAGCTTGAGATTCCTTTATGCTTGAATTCATTTGTTATTATCAAAATCCATATGTAGATATGTAATTATATGAGATTTGAAACTTTAGGTTCAACAGAACTCTTGATGTAAAATGTGTCAACAAATTCTTCCTCATTGAAAATTCAACAAATAAAGCTGCAGCAAATCCTTATCAGGTCACGTTATAAACAAGATCGCCGCAAACAAAATCAGGCTCCACACAAAAAAATCAACAAAATATAAATTTAAAAAATAAAATTATATATGTAGATCGATATTCTGCTCTGGTACCTGCTGAGTAGCACACAATATAATTTTTATTTATTTTCAGACTCAGATCAAGCAGAGCATGCTCAACATATATATACATGATAAAAGATCAAAGACATCATGGTTTCAAGTATATATAAGTGTTGCCATGATCGATGCATGCATATTCTTATTAGCTAGGAAACACTCGTTATTGAAGATATCTATAGTTGCTTCCAATAGATCTGCATAGCGCTACCCACTCCATTAATATACGTTCTAGTGAGCTAGCTGTGGAAGTAACCGATAATATCTCTGATGATTATTTATTTATATATAGCAAATTAATGTATTGCTCTCTCTCTCTCCTATATATATATATATATATATTTGAGAAATCTAGAAAAAGTTGGGAACCAAAGGGGATGGGCTGCAGGCTGTGAGCTGATTCCATGCAAAGTTGATATCATGGGCGGCAGGATATGAAATTTGAGCTTCATGATCGTTTGAATTAAGAAACATGTCTTGAAAGTAAGATCCCACTTCGAGTGAAGCAATATCGTTAAATCTCGGAGACAAAACATCATCCTGATCTTCAATCCTAAGCCTCTTTGGAGCTCTGTATTCTTCCACAGGATGATCATTATAATGTACCTGGCCGATCTTGTCAGCTTCTGAATCGGAATCGGATTCTTTTGCATTAGACTCGGACTCCTCGCAAAGGGAAGGCAGCATTAATAATATTGGAGAAGAAGAAGGCTTGCCCGGTTTTGTAATGTTATTGGTCGTGCGGTTTCGACGTTCCTCAGCAATTGTGTCGAGGAATCTCCATTGGGCTTCCATTTTAAGCTTCAAGCTCTTTTGAACCTTCAATGTATAAACCGAAAAGGGAAAAATATGTCATTATTGATCATCTAAAAGCTTACGTGTAATTTTTCTCTTTTTTTTTTTCCCTTAAATTGGTTTATATCTTCTTGATCTTCTTCTTTTAGACGTTCTTGCTCGACTGGCCTCATGATCATGAAGTTATTGCAAATGCAGATATACGTATAATTAATAAAGATTACCTCAAGTTGATCACTCATTCGCCTTCGTACTTCAATCTGCATTTGTATCGCTTCACCAAGTTGTGCAGCCCTATAGATATCAGGTATTTATAACAACGTACGTAATTAGAATATACTAATTAATATTCATATAAATATTTTACTATTTATTTTCAATGTAATATAAGTATAATTTTTTGTTAGGAATATTATAATTTTTATTTTAGTTTCAAATCTAGCTTATTTAATAGTCCTCCTCTATTTAAAACATAGTTAAAAAAATTAAAAAAAAAAAAAAGTAATATACGATCGAGTACTTGCAACAACTCACGATGTTGTACTGAAATTAGGCAGGATTTCTGAAATAGTTCTATGCTCAAACTTGCCTCCTATAAAAAAAAAATAACATTAAATAAATTATAGAATTAATGAAGCATGAAGAATTAGTAATTAGTTTATTATTTTAGAATTAATTTCTTAGTGATGAGAGAATTCATTTATAACTTTTTTATTTGTTGACTTACCACGGCTTGTCGTTTCTGGAATATATTTTGAGATCCTGTATTTCTGGGAAAAAGGAAAAACCCAAAAAGATTATTAGCATAAACATAACCGATAAAATTAATTCAAGATTTTTACAATAAAAAAATTCATATTTATATATAGACATACATATATTAGTATTTTTAAAAATATATATATATAAATAGTATTATGCCCGAGACAAGAATTCTGGAACTGTCAGTTTGAAGTCTAAAGAGAAAAACACCGCAACTGCTCCTCTTGTAATTATCCAAAGTTCGTTCTAGGCTAATGATCCGAAGTTGCACCGTAGTCTCCCTAGCTTAATGGATTCTTTCACAGATCCAACAACACCAAAGTTCTGACCTTCTCCATATAGATATACACACACAAACACAGAGAGAGAGAGAGAGAGAGAGAGAGAGACCTGTAAATGGCTTTTGACATGATAGATGTTTAGCTCAGGAATGCACATGGCCTTCAGAATACCCTTTGGAGTTGCCCCTGCCAGTGCCAGCCAACCCAAAAAATAAATAAACGTAACTTAAGGCCTGAGGTTGACCAAATGTTCCAACTCAATAAAACCAATTCATGCATATGAAATCAGCTAATGCAATTTCTTCAAAAGTGTCTTTAATCTCCAACAGATTTTATCATCGGATCGAGACTTACTATCGGGGCCCCCAAGCTGATTAACCGCCTGTACAAACTGATCATGTAGCTCTTGTGTCCATCGCAGGCGTTCTTTCCCGGGGCCATCTGAGCGACTCGAACCCATTTCGATCCGAAGTGGAGAGCGGAGCAGAGCCCAAAAAATTGCATGAGCACTGGCCTGTTAAAGAGGAGGATTATAGTGAAAAGAATCGAGACAAAAAAACCTGTTGTGGGCTGGAAAAGGACAAAAATATAAGCCGGCGATGGGCACTAAGGTTGATTGAGAGCTTTGGATGCCATAAACTGTCTCTAGTTGTCGGAATTAACTAGGTTCAGGCATTCTAAAGCCATCCAAACATAAAATTTCCTTTTCTTGCCTCTCTTGTCGAAAAGACATGCTGTTCAAACCTGACTTGACGAGCAAATCTAAGGTTAGGACCTCAGGTTCCAAGGAATAGTCTTCTTTAAGCGCAAGTCAACACAAACCAAAGACGTATGAAAGCGAGGACAATATGGTTGGATTGGTATTAACGCCTAGAAACATGGAGAGTGAAACAAAGCAAACAAATACAATCAATCTCAGCCCATGCTTTAAATAGTTAGGCCTTGTTGTGTTGTCTTTGAGTCCTTGCAAAATGCAAGCCAGTGTAAAGAAATGCCCTCTACAGAACTATCATAGCATGATTTGATATTAAAGACGAGAATACTCGGAACAATCACATGCCATTACAATCACAATACAGTTAGGTACTTTTCCATGTACGTTTTTAAAATTTTCTAGATAAAGAAAAACAAAATCAGGACATCAACTAGATGCATATCATTCAAGATTTCTTCTTTCATGAAATAAACATTGTCATTATACAAGCAAATATTAACCAAGGATTCACAGGGGAAGACTAACTTAAACCCCTTCAATACGCTCTGTTAGAGAGAAATATCACAGCAAACTCATTACATAACATTAAAAAGTGATACTGTTACACTACTTTGTCAGCCACTGGAACAATGCTATCCATCCACCAACATTGGCTTTATAGTGACTACTACTGCCTCCCCCTCTTCATACAAGATGGGCATTTGTATTGCTTGATGTTCTCCGCCTTAGCAGGTGTTATCTTCACACACTTTCCATGGAACCACCTCTCACAAACGTCACAGCCAATCCAAAACTCATCTGCACTGTAATTCCCACCACAGCTCCCACAAAGGGTTTCGCTATGCTCATCGTCTTCCTCCTCAAAAGTCTCATCAGCAAGCTTAGTGTTGTTCTTAACTTGTCCATCAATTGATCTCTACAATAGAGCAAATCCAGTAATGATTACAGATCTGAGCATGAATTTTTATGTAGTAAGTCACTGGGTCTAAGGAGAAAAAAATTTCTTCTTGCAGGAAGTCAATTGTTTATATTAAAGTGCTCTGCAAGACTTAGGCTATGTATGGTTATGAAAGATTTAGAGAATATTTCCTACTTTTTTTTAGATGTATTGTTTATTGGGTTTTTGGAAAGGAGAGATAAATTTTTGAATAAAATTTTTTTGAAAATAAATTTTGTATTGGAGCTTGTTAAAGCGAATAGGTAGAGTTGAGAAGTTGTTCGAATTTAAGTTTTAAGATTATTTTTGTTGTGAGGTTTGTAAAAGTTGTATTGATTTTTGTGTTTGGGTGATGATTGTATGAAAAATTGAAATAGAAATCTTTTTTAAGATTTATACTATGTTTGGGAATGAAGTTATGAGAAAAGTTGAGAAATGTTGAAAAACTTTTCCAAACAAGGCCTTAGTCATCTCAGGGTATCCCCTATTTGAATAGCATTTTCTTTTTATAAGTACTTGAATATCATTTTTGACAAAAGCACACCATCATTGTCGAATACAGATCATCAGAGAGGATGTTCTAATAGAGTTCTTTTTTATTTTTTGGCTATCATTTTAAAAAGCAGAACATCAGATAAAAGCAGAGGCCATTACTCACTTTTCTTTCTTTTTTTTTATAAGAAAGACAATTTTATTCAAACAAATGAAATAGGTGAAGCCTATGTAGACAGGGCGTATACAAAAAGAGGCCGAAACTCCCTAATTTAAGTATGAGATATTCAACCAAAGATACAAATCAAGAAATTATAAAAAAAAGTTAATATATCTAACCTTTGTGCTACCCCGAGATTTGCTTCCGCTGTCCACGCTGGGCTTGTCTTTCATAGGCTTCCTCTCTGTCACAACTTCAAAAACGGTGGGCAGATCATTGATCAAGCTAAATAGACGCTTCCTGTCAAGCAATGTCAACTTAGCTGCTGATGAATGAAGCCATACTTGAAGCACGTTATGTTAAATAGACATTATAACAAAGAAACATTGTGTGATACATAAAGATCCTTCTAGATCATTCCAATAGTGGACATCAAAACATAGTAAACAGTAAATAAATTTTCATTAGAAGGTGTAGGCGAAAGAGCGGCCTGATTCCTCTGTAGAGTGAAAACATATATGAAGAATAACTCACTCTATTTAGTCTCAGTCCAACATCTCATCTTTTTTTTTCTTAGTTCTTTTTCCTTCTGAATATTCCAACTTCTCATAAACTGTTAAATAAATTCCAGCATACCACTCACGGGTAATATCTGACCCAAAACTGCCAACCTTGCAGGATGAGATGGGCTTGAACTTGAACAAACATGGCCTTGGGCACCATGTCATAGCATGGAGGAGAAATAATATTCACGTCTGCTAGTAATTTCCCATTGGTGCTATAGTTATTTTAGAGGCATATGACATCATTATAACATATAAAGTATCTCCAGTTATGCAATATGAACTTAAAAAGGCATGAGAAAAAAACTCAGCAGATTTACTGTGTAATGATAACATAAACCAACACAACGGTTGGAGATAAATAACTTAATCACCCTTTCCCTTCCACTAAAAAGACTAAAGTAACCTGAAAAGCAAAAAGGAACTAATGTTTCCTTGTGCATTCTATAAATAATCGGCTAGCAACACATCACACAATATCTTCTCATAGCTTTTTTCCTAGTACAATGACTGAAACTCTTCCATATACACGGAGCATGCTCATGAATCATATTTATTTTCCATCAATAAAAGATTAAATGATGTAAAACTTAATGAATTAAATGTACATCAGTGGAGAAATGAAATTGAAATACTTTTAAATTTTAAATGAACAAAAACGAACTATGGCAAACAATCAAAATCAAATTTGGAAAGAGAACATTACAGAAAGAATAAAGCATATTTTTTTTTTATCAAGAATCAATCCTATTAAAGAAACATGTCATGATAATGCTACTTGTAAACCAACAGATTGGTAGCATGAGGCAAAAAGACACCTTTCAGGAAATGAGATTTGAGTAGAATGTATGAAATGCAAATGAGCAGATTAAGGCTATGTTTGTTTCAGCTGAGAGTATTTTCTAGGAAAAAATTTTCATCTATTGGCCTATTTGAAAAGGGCAGAAAAGAACGGTTAATGGAAAATGGCTAGTGGGTCAATGGGAAAATCATATGCATGAGGTGGAAAATGACCTACCCCTCTTCAGGAGGGTAAGTCATTTTCTGCCCCTTGCTTTACGCATTATGTTTTCACTCAAACAATAAATAGACATCATTTTTCACTCAAATAAAAGAGAGAATCTTTTGTGAAAAAATGTTATTATTGCAAATAACCTTAAAGATTATTTTTTTATAAGTAAAAATTTATTAATATCAATAGGCATAACCAAGTACACTGGGTGTATACAAGAGAGAACACCTAGCCCATAATAGACTGGGCGTATACAAGCAAATAACCTTACAGGTTATTAGATTTGATGTTTTCTTCCCCTTACATGCTCTCTCTCTCCAACTCTCTATTCCTTAACTCTACGTTTATAGTGAATCTAAAAAATTTATTGAAGCTCCAAAATCCTAAAAAGTATTAGATTGATTTTCTATTTTTCTAAAATATATTATTATTATGAATTAAAATTATTACTATACGAGGTCATACGAATACAGTCATGGTTTTCAATGCAACCAAACACTAGAAATTCTTTTCACTATCATTTTCAAGGTGTCAACCAAACATCGGAAAACAGCAATTCTTCCCGAAAATATTTTCAGCTGAACATATTTTCCTATTTTCATTGTTTTACCTTAAACAAATGCAGCCAAAAATTAGGAAAAAGAGGAACTGACGCACACTTAAGTCAAATGGTTCTAGTTTCTAAGCATACCATTTGAAGTTAAAATCCATTGACAACAATGGAGCCAGCAGAGATAATTAGTCATTACCACAACTTATGTTGTAGATCCATGAACTTCATCTGTGAAATGCATTAACTCTTCAACCTTTACCATGATGATGGCTGACCCCTTCATTGTATATGGGCTTTCAGCAGAAAACTAAATATGAAATACAATGGGGAATTCAAATTACTAAAGCCATCCAAGATATCAGTAACAAGCATGTCAATCATGATGATCTCGAATTAACAACCCAGATCAACCACATCCTCAAACCAACACCAAAGTGAAACACTTTACCTTTCATTGCGGTTAAGACGGGCTCCAAGATAGAAAGCTACAGAAAGCAACCAAGAATCGCTGTGCACGGCAACCAACGAAAGCCAATCTTTCCGGTTCATGCCATCTCTTGCGAAATTAATTCCAAGTGCTGGCTCAGGAAGCTCTGGTGGAACTTCCTCAGCTGGCAAAGTTACTTCCCAGGTTTCATTTGGATGTCCATACAAACACAAGTTCTCCTTCTCTAAAACAAATAAAAAAAAAATGGTGTAATAAAAAATATATAAAAAAACTTCAAATCTCCACTTGGATTGAGAAAAAAACAGGGGACTCAAATAAGATTTTCTACAATTGCTTGGCCGACGCTGTTGTTGCACCGAGTTGAATTTAAATTCAAATTCCAATTGCATGAATGTAATTACTCCATTTTCCAAAGAAAATGTCTCATACAGTCCACAGATCTGCCGAAATTCAAATTGAAAGAGCAAATAAATGTTGCGCGTAAAGCAAGCAACAAAGAAATAACCCTTTGGACCTCCAGATCCAATCTCC
>QEOT01007145.1:0-22218 GCA_003123785.1 Pterocarya stenoptera | reverse complement strand
CTTGCAAAAGCATAATTACATATAGATCTACATATAGATCTTGAATCTAAACCCACCTTTAATTCTGCCCTATTATTTGTATGAATGCGATCAATGTGAGACAACGTAACTACCAGAAGAGCCAATCCAAATCACACCCTTTAAAAATTGATTATGGGTTCCCAAGCTTACCCACTGGAATCGTTGACGTCCCTCGAGATTTTCATCTTCTTCGTAGTCCCTTTGTACAAATCCTCCAAACTGCACGGCAATGTGCGCTCTATCGCCGAGGCTTTCCTGGGTGCGTTCCCGGAGCCCTCTCCACCTCCACCTCTAAACGAAGCAAAAATATCGTCGCCAAACATACCCCTCGGAAACCCGGACCCGCCAGCCCGTGACCCACCACCGAAGTCGCTCATACCTCCAAAGCTCGAAAACCCGAAAAGCTCAGAGAAGATATCGTCCGGACTCCTAGTGGAGAACCGGAACGAAGCCGGTCCGCCCTCAGTCCCACCCGGAAACACACCGGCACCCGGCGGCGGCACCTGACCTTTCAACCCCTCCTCTCCGTACTGATCATATACTGCTCGCTTTTGCGGATCACTCAAAACCTATTCACATATATACACACACCAATTATCAGAATCTTCCCTTTTTTTCGCAAATATTAAGAGTGAGAAAGAAAGGATTTTGGTGGGTTTACATCGTAGGCCTCGGAGATTTGTTTGAATTTGGCTTCTGCTTCTTTCTTGTTGTTGGGGTTCTTATCGGGGTGCCACTTCATGGCGAGCTTCCGATAGGCTTTTTTGAGGTCATCGTCCTTGGCGCTCCGGTCTACCTGGAGAATCTTGTAGTAATCCACGCCCATGCCTCTTCTTCTTCTTCTTCTGATGCTTCTTCTTCCGTCTCTGATTTCTTCTTTCGACCTTTGTCGTTCTGATTCTTCCTTGGCTCGGCGTGGGTTTAGCTTCAGCTTTTCTTTCACCAGCGCCTCATTTCCTCCCGTTAAAGGAACTGTGTTGAGTGATGAGTTATCCAATCACTTAAGACTCGACCAGGATCTGAAAATGGGCCGGTCCACCTTTCTCACAAAATAAAGTTTACATTTTTATTTTTATTTTTTTTTTCTCAAGCAATTCCTAAAAATTTTAGATTGTGTTTAGTTATTAAATTAAATTCAACTCATTTTAAATTAATTATTAATAAAATTTATTATTTTTTCAATTTCTTATAAAAAAGTTAAACTTATTTAATCTATTTCATACAATTTAAACTGAAAAGTTAAACTTATCTCAACCTAAAAAAATAAATTTATTTCAATGAGACTAAGGGTGTAAAGAGTTCAGTTCGAACTGGAAAAACCGACTGGACCGAACCATTCGGTCCGAACCAGGCTGAACTCCAGACCAATCAGTCTAGGTCCCATAAATTATGGATTGAGAAATTTTGGTCTGGTCTCGGGGTCTATAAATTTTGGATCGGACCGGACCAGACCGAACTCCTATATATATTTTTAAAACATTTTTAATAACTTAATATATTATTTTTATATAATAATTATATAAGTTAATAATGTAATTTTCATCTAATTTATTATTATTAACCATATAAAATATTTTTTAATGAGTTAGTTATATAATACATATTAATAATTCACTTAATTTTAATTTAGTAATTTAAATAATTTTTTTATTAATTTATTTGGTAAAAAAAATAAAGAAAAAATAATAATTTGGTTGATAGGACCAGTCCAGTCCCTATAGATGTTATGTCCGGTCCAGGAAAAATGATGGACCAAAAATTTCGATCCATCACCCCCCCGAAACCGACCGACCGATTTACACCCCTAAATATGACCCATAAAATACTATTATTCACAATTCAAATCAACTCAACTTATCTCAATATCCAAACGTATATTCATTTTTTAAAAAAAAATATATTATAATTATTCTTTCAAAATCGTTAAGATTAAATAATTAATAAAAACATAAAATAATAAAAGATTTAGTAATTTTATACAAAACTAATAAATAGTATTTTATTCGGATAATATCATCATTGATCATTTGATTAGATTAGTATGCCTATCTTATGTTTTTTTTTATCAATATAAGTTAACCAAGTTCTTGACTAAAGTTTTGTAGAAAGGGATGCGTCTACAATGGACTAGGACAACCTTTCTTGCCCAAAGTCTCCCATTCATCTTCTATAAAAATATATATATATTTATATATATATATTTCTCCAAGGCCTCCTATTAGCTTGATTTCTTTGAATTTCCATAGAAATAGTTGAAAGATATAAAATAAAAATAAAATATAACATACCCAAATCCCATCAAGAACACCTTTATCGTCTTGTTGAATATTCCACTAAAGATCTTTAAATCACACTTTTATGATAAACAATTTTAAATTTCAAAAATTATTTTTATTCAATTTTAATGTTTTGAATAAAAAATTTAATGGGATAATAATAGGAAAAATTATACACTACCTCCTCACATTTTACTCATTTTGTAATAAAAAAATGTTACATATTATATTCTCATTCCACTCATCTTAGTGTGATGGTGTAATATTATCCATCAACGCTTGAATTCGACATTTTAAAAAATAAGAGTTGATCTAATGATTAATAGGTATTATCACATCAATAAAATGAAATGAAAATGGAATGCCGATATGGTATATAGCACAACTCTTTTAGAATATTATAACCATCAAACCATTTAACTTTTTCTAATTTTACTTACCAAACAACCAATTGTCTTATAATTTGTCGACTTCTTTAAGATCTAACCATGTTTTTCATCAATCCAAGTCGGATATTAACGTGCAAGTAAATTGTAACTTATGTTTCAAATTATAACAAAAAAAAAAAAAAAACAACCTTGGTGATTTGATTGTCAAACTGCCAAAAAAAAAAAAGTTTGAAGATGTAAAAAATAAATTTTCCTTTCCAAAAATATTGATTTTGATTAAAATCTTCCCTGTAAAAATTATTTTTAAAACTACAAAAATGTTAATATTAAGAGTTTTACTTTACGTAAGTCGTTTATTAATTTTTACGTCAGCAGTCAATTTACTGAATGTGTAAAAACTAAAATTTCTAAACAGATTTTCTCTATTATTAAAAATAATAAGGCTCCCAAAAGAAGAGCATCTGAGCTAATGAGTTTTACTAAACTCACTAGGCTGAATATCAATATCTCACACATCTAAGCCTAATAGCTTACTAATGGATTCCTTAGATTTCACAATTTAACCCCCAGTTACATTTGATCTTGAATAATGAAATTCTTAGATTTGGATGTCCTAGGTTTAACTAGTCACTATGCACATTCACAATCTTAGGGCTAAGTATCAATAGCTCTAAGAGCTAATGAATTTTATTAAACTCACTAGGCACAGTATAAGTAGCTCGATTGGACAAGTGCTGCGTATTTTTTTTTTAAATAAAGTATGGTTTATTATTAAAAGATTATTTTTTTAATGTGAATCTTATATTTATTTACTTAAAAAAAAATATACAACACTTACATACTCTATTATTACAAATAATTCTCATCAATTTATACATGCAGAAAGAAGAGAAAAAGAAATATTTTGCCGGCTATCTATATTAAAAGAGCATTGCTATACATCATTCTACACACCACACACCAATGTGTTTTTTTTTTTTTTTAAATTTTTTTTTCAATTTTTTTTTATTTTACTCTTTTTGAAATATTTATATTTTTTTATTCATCATCCATATAATACACATTTAATAAGAGAAATAAATTAAAAAAAATTAAAAAAAAATTATGATATATAATATGTAGGATAATGTAAAGATTAATTCATATTAAAAATAGATAAACTCAAAAGTAAAAGGTGCAAAGTGGGCACAAATACAATAGCTTGGGCCTGGAATTGAAGTCTCGATTGCCGCAATTCTTTGCACAAAAGCGATGACCACAAACATTGCCATAAAAGATGAAAATGGATTTTGGAGCCCCACCTAATTACATCTATCTCTATTATATAATAGCCTATCTCGCGTGAATAGTAATAAACAGTACCTTTCTTATTTTTCCGTGTGCAGTCCGTGTGTGTATGTTTACTTCTTTCTTTATTATTTTATGTTCTTTTGTGCCCATTTATATAAGGATATAAATGTATTTTAATTTAGTATGTCTTTTAGTTTATATATCTCTATTATATAAGAGTCTATCCTGCATGAAGAGTAACTTTTTTGTTTTTCCGTGTGCCATCTATGTGTGGTACGTTTACTTCTCATTTATTCTTTTGTGTTCTTTTGTGTCCGTTTATTAAGGATATAAATGTCTTTTAATTTAGTATGTATTTAATTTATATAAGGATATAAATGTGTCAGTGTATATTTTAGGGATGGATTGTGTCAGTAATTTTATGTATCCGGGTGTGTAAATTTTTTTATTTACTTCTTTTTCTCCGGTAAGTGCATCATTTTAATTAGGACGTTTATGGGGGATATAAATGTGTCAGTGTATTATTTTAGGGATGGATTGTGTCAATGATTTTATGCATTCGAGTGTGCAAATTTTTTTTATTTACTTCTTTTTAACCTGTAAGTGCATCTTTTTTTATTTACTTTTTTTTCTCCGGTGAGTGCATCATTTTAATTAGGATGTTTATGGGGAAGGAAATTGCTTGAGCTAGTAATCTTTATATGCTTCAAGGGCTGTAATTGAGCCGAGCCGAGCCGAGCTTTGACTTGTTGAGCTTGGCTCAACTCAAAATACTCGAGCTCGAGCTCGAGCCCGAGTTCGAAATTTTTTTTATTCTCTGTTCGAGCTCGACTCGATAAGATAAATTCTTAACTCGAGCTCGAGCTCGAGCTCGTCCCACAAACGAGTTCGAGTCGAGTTGAACTCGAGCTTGAATTTTTTTTTTTTTAATAAGATTTAATAATTAATAAAATAAAAAAATAAAATAAAAGACCTAATATTGAATTTATACAACTAACAAGTATACCTTTATTGAATTATAAAATCTTAAAAAATTTATAAATAATTAAAATATCTAACTAGTTGATATTTATCCAAAATAACAATATATTAGCCTACATATATTATTAATACATACACTTAATATGATAGCATATATCTATTTCATATATGATTTTCACATACAAGTATATAACATTATTAAATTTTATCGACTAATTATTATACAAATTATAAAATATACCTATAAAGTATATTCACTATATAGACATAAGTAATTAGATTACATATTATATATTTAATTATAAAAGTGGTATGCTTATATTATTAGATAATACATATATATGTATATATACATAGATGTATGTATATATTTATCAATATATGAATGAGTTTTAATCGAATCGAGCTAACGAGTCGATTCGAGCATAAACGAGCGAGCCTTGACGAGCCTTAATCGAGTCGAGTCGAGTTTTGTAGGGTATGTGTCATTTACTAATCGAGCGGGTATCTGCTTTCACGAACGAGCTTTTTTTTTTCACGAGTCGAGTTCAATTCGAGTTTAACCGAGCAGACTATCGAGTAGACTGGTTCATTTACAGCCCATAATAATTCTTGTGCCAGTACAATTTTTTTTTCATTTACTTCTTTTTCTCTTTTGCCGGTTGCATCAGTGCATGCGTGTACGCATAGATCATGCCAGTTCATCAAACATGTGTACAGGTAATTGTGCCGGTTTATATTTTTAAATATTTAAAAAAGAATTGTAAAAAAAAAAAAAAAAGCCATGCTCACCACGGAAGAAGGAAAAAAAATCACAAATATTTAAAAATCTAGATCAACAAAACAAATAAAAAATCACAAAAAACATTAAGATAGGTGTGGGGGGTGAGATGAGATTTTGTGTTTTGTTTTAAAGTTTAAAATATTATTTTTTAGTTTTAAGATTTGAAAAAGTTAAATTAGAATTTGATAAGTTGTATTGAGATTTGAAAAAGTTGAACTGTTTATTATATTTTGTATGGAGATTTGAAAAATGTGTAATAATAAGATGAGATGAGATGAGAATTTTGTGTAATAATGTGTGAGATGAAATTTCCAAAAAAAATATTCATCATGAATAGGAATGTCTTCTTCCGTTCATGGTCCTGTTATAGGGTCAGTCTTTTGCCAACACCTTATTTATCTGATACTCCAAATTGCACTTTCCTACAAAGTAAAATAAAATACATGTCAGAGATATTTTTAAGAATAATACATCTAACTGGATAAAAAAAACTGTACGCATTACTTCAGAAAAGAAACAAAAGAAATCATGCACGTCAATAAAAAACTGTGCCCCTTTTTTCCCATATCTAGTTTGGAAGTTTTTCTTTTCTTCCCATGTCTGGTTTGATTGGTTTTACAGTATTCTTTGTTTGCTTCTGGATATTTTTAGGAAAGAAACAAAAGAAATCATACATGTTAATAAAAAATTGTACCCGTTTTTCCCATATCTAGTTTGGAAGTATTTTGATTGGTTTTGCAGTGGTCTGATGAGACGCCTGGGAGGAGAGTTAAGGGACATTGCACGTAAAAAGATAATGTGGTGTGTTCATCTTTGGGAGAGTTCTGAAATCTTTAGTGTTTTCATCTTGTGTTCTCTGTTCATTTCTAGATATTGTTCCCCATTACAAGTGGTTTTATGGAAAACTTTTTTTGTGTCCTCATTACAGGTGGTTTTCCTCATTAAAAGATAATATATTGTATTTAGTGTTCATGAGAGTTAGGGGACATTGCTCTTTTTTTACTTCTCATCTCTCGTTACAGGTGGTTTTTAATATTTACTGCTGGTTTTTATTGGTGATTTCTTTTCAGCTTCTTTCCTAGTTTTTCTAAAATGTTCTTAGTTGAAAATTTCTAAAGCTGGAACGTTCTGGTATTTGATCATCGTGAGTACATGGTTGTTTAGTGTAGTATTTTCTGACTTCCTTTTTTTTGGTTTGTTGGTTTTACTTCTCATCTCATCTCTTCTTTTCCATTTTTTTCTTTTACTAGTTTTTAATGTTTACTGTTGGTTTTTATTGGTGATTTCTTTTCAGCTTCTTTCCCAGTTCTTCTAAGGTGTTCTTAACTGGAGATTTTCAAAGCTGAAACTTTCTGGTATTTGATCATCGTGAATGCATAGTTGTTTAGTGTAGTATTTGCTAATGGTTGTTTAGTGTAGTATTTTCTGATTTTTTTTTTTTTTTTTTTTTGTTCATTAGTTACTGTAGTGCTTAGTATTTTCTGTGGGTTATTTTTTGTGGTTTATTTTCAAGTCTTGTTGGTTAAGGGCTTTCGGAGATGGACTTTTATGGTTCTTATCTTTGTAAGTGTATGGTGTTATTTAGTTTGTCACGTCGTTTGTTATATAATTTATTTTTTTCAATTTTTTTATTTATTGTTATTCTATTTTATACTATTTTTCCGGCTTGGTTAATGCTGTGTTTAAGAATGCTACCGTGTTCAAACAGAATATACAATATATGCGAAGATCTAAATGGAAATCGTGTTCTGTAAGTATTTAAAAGAAGTTTGCCAATAGGTAGAGACAAAGAAAAGGCATCTAAAAACCATATGTTGTATTTATTTTTCCTGTTTTTCATTTATTATTCTTGGGTTTGATATTGTGTTTCTGACTTAGTTGGTCTTGTGTTTAAGGACGCTACTGTGTTCAAACAACCAAATATCATATACAGTATATATAACCTAACAGAAATTGTGAATGTATTTAGAAAAATGGATTTAAACCAAACCAAAATTAAATCTTTAAAAAGGAAAACACAAAAATTAGATATATAAAAATGAAACACGTATAGGAAATTTAGAAAATCAAACCAAACAGTGTATATTTATGCATATGCATTTCTCAAATCTGTTCTGAAAAAATTCGAAGGAATACACGAAATACATAAGGCATTTACAAAATCAAACCAACTGTACAATATATACAAAGATCTAGACGAAATCATGTTTATAAATCAAAAGAAAACTCAATATATGAAACCCACTTCTAAAAAAATTCCTCAGAAACCAAACGAAAAAATAGGTTTCTTTAAAATAAAAAAATGGACAGTATGTGCTATTTCGACACCAACATTTCTCAAATCTGTTTTGAAAAAATCCTGGGGAATGCATGAAATACAGGAGATATTTGCAAAATCAAACCAACTATACAGTATATACAAAGATTTAGACGAAATCATGTTTATAAATCAAAATAAAACTCAATGTATGCAACCCACTTCTAAAATAATCTCTCAGAAATTGAACGAAAGAATAGGTTTCTTTAAAATAAAAAAACTGTCGATATGTACTCAGTAATAGGAGATCTGAAATATTTTGGAGTGGGTAATCAACAAACTCAGTAGAAATTTCTATAGATCTAGAACAAAAGACATTTTATAGTAATATTTTTTAACAAAAATGTGTTCAGTAAAAATGTTTGCGAAGAACAAAAAATAATGGTTTTTTCTTCATAGGTAAGGGGTAAAAATCGTAGATCTAAAGAATATATACACAAAAGAGGAAAAATATGAAGCGAGTTGAACCAAAGAAAATACAGAGAAAGGAGCTTACCGGCATGAGGCGGCCGCCTAGTGGTGGCGTTGGAAATCACCTAGGTTGTGACTGAGATGAGAGAAACAGAGGGAGAGAGAGGCATTGTGGCTCGGTCTCACGGCATCGATGGTTTGGGTGGTTGCATCTAGCGGTGCTGCTGATATGGGTGGCTAAGTTGGTGGCTGGAGGAGACGCACAACGTCGCTAGCAGCTCGTGAAGGAGAGGGAAGAGAGCAACGGTGGATCCGAGAGAGTTGAAGAAGGGAGTGAGAAGGGTGTGCGGTGCCGGGGGGGTGGAGGAGAAGAAAAAATAGAGTTTTTACCCTTAACTCAAAAAGGCAGTGTTTGGAGAGAGAGGTTGGGTTCCCCTTTGGCACAAGAGCTGGGCCCTTCACACACACACCCTCAGCCCACCTATAATAAAACTCACACAAACACTACACACAACCCACCAACACAGAAGGCCCAATTCGAAAGACGTAAATAAAATATAAAAAAACACCTTAACACAAAATGCACAACAGCTTTTATAATGGTAAAATAAAATAATGAAAACCATAATAATAATAATAATAATAAATTGAAATTAAAGAGCCAATAATAATATAAAATATTATTCAAAAATTGAAGTTTATATAATATATTATTGTGACGAAACAGAAGAAGTGTAAAGAAAAATTCTTGTATCCCCATTGGGTTTGGGATTAATGAGAAAGTTTTGAATAAAATACTAGAAACAAGTTTTAAGAGTGGTTTAAATTTTTTTGCACCATTCCAAAATGTTTGCAAAAGACATATTTGAATAATCTTTTTGTACTTATTCTAAATAAGTATAAAAAAATTCGAACTATGCTTATAATGTTTGTTCTTTATTTTTTCTTATCTTTGTCATTAATCCCTTTCTCTTTGAGTACGTAATAAACATTTTAGCCTTTCAACTTTCCTTATTTCACTGCAATAGTGTAATTATGGCTTTTTGTAAGAATGGTTTTTTTGAATTTGTTAATTTACATTTAAAAAAAAAAAAACAAAAATTATATTGTAATGATAAAACCAGAAACACTTAAACATTCTTGCTTTCCAAGAAAAGAGAATATAATTTAACATATTTTAGTCAATTTTTTTTTTTTATCTCTTTTTCTTTGTAAGGGAGGAATGTTCTTTGTGTTTTGGGAATTGTTGTTATGGTAAGTTTTGTCATTGCTCAAAAATGTAATAAATATGGCAAATCCTAAATCATTTTTTCCTAAGTATTTTAGTAAAATAAAATAATAATAATAAATTAGAATTAAATAGCCAATAATAATATAAAGATGAAACTGAATATAGAAAAACTATCCGAAAAACAAAAATGACTAAATTAAATAAGAAATTGTTTTGTGAATATACAAATTAGAGCACATATGGTAATTACAACCAGCAAATTTGTCATTTGAATTATACTATCTATATTTTTTTTGTAAATTCTTTGTCATGAAAGAACATGGTTTTTTTGAATTTGTAAATTTACTACATTATTAAAAAAAAAACAAAATTTATATTGTAATAATAAAACCAAAAACACTTCGGATATTTTATTCAAATCTTCTTCCTTTTTTTTATCTCTTTTTCTATGGAAAGGAGGAATGTTCATAGTGTTTTAGGAATTGTTGTTATAATAAGTTTTGTTATTGCTAAAAAACGTAATAAATATGCCAAGTTCTAATCTTTTTACCTAAGTATTTTAAAAAGATTTTAATTTTTTCCCGTTGCTTAATTTATTACTGAAAAGTCAAAAACTTTAAGTTTAATTGTGTACAACAATATTTGTTACAATGTACATTTTTTTTCCTATACATTAAATTATTGATTGAAATCAACTTTTTTATAAAAACACAAAAGAAGAGAAAAAAATAACGAATTTTGAAAATTTATATATGTGCGTGTATACAATACAATCAAAACTTACAATGTCTTTTGTGTCTATACAGGAATTATCCTCCTTATCAAGAGATCTAAATATATAAAACACTCTCAGTTGTTCATTTCAAGTCTTGTAAGTGCCTTGATATATATATATATATTATATATCTTTTTTTGCTAGTCTCTGCTTGTAATTTTTATTGGGTATTTGCTAATAGCAAATTAATTTTAAGAAATATTTTATTTTAAGAATTTTGATATGTGTTATCGATCTATGCTTTTTATATGTTCCCTTTCATGGTATTTTTTCATTTCATGTGTTATTTTGTTATTTCATTTCCTTATTGATTTAATATATATTTTTCAATATATGAATCAACCAAATTGTTTATAGCATTTAAAATGCACTATGGAGGTGTAGATTTCGCATTAAGTAGTTGTTAATTATTCTTTTAGTCTTGGTTGTGTGGAAAAGTATCCAACGTTTAGAAGAATTGTTTGCTTCATTAACATAATATGAAGTGGTAAAATTGTCTTAATGAGTTATGCAGCATTTGTTTTGAAATAGTAATATTAATTTTGTAAAAGTTAAGTTCGGAAACTATTTTTTGAAGATTATGGAAAACAACCAGCAAAGAAAATCTTGTAGCAAGATTTACCAGAAGAGAAAAAAGAAGAACTCCATAGAAAACAGAGAAAAATATATGCTAAAAAAAAGCATCTAGAAGCAATTCCATCCAGTTAAAAGATTCAGCTTTATTTGGTGGTGATCAAATGACTACGTCAATTGATGAACCTTCAAATGATGATGTCCAACATATAAACATCATTTAGGACTTCACTGTTCTATAAAAAGTGTTAAAGAGAAAACGAAATTTTTGCGTTGATGTTGACACCGATGAATTGGTTTCGTCTCATGAAGTATGTGTTCCTCCTGGTGTTAATGTCTGTGTGGTTGATTCAGAGGCAACTTCATCATTAAACAATGTGATGAATCATTTTGATTGTCCGAGTGATTCTATGGATTTCCTGACACGTACATCAAGAAACACATACATGGATGAAACAACTGTCTCTAATCAGCTTTTGATTCAACAGTTTTTTTTGAAATTATTTGTTCATCTTTCTTATTCAAACAGTCTTATATTATTTTTTATTAAAATTTGGGAACATCCTATTCAAATAGGCTCCATGTGTTGTTCAGGAAGAGTCAAGCTTTGAAACAAGTATACCGCCACCTTGTAGGGGTAAAAAACAAATACAATTATATTATTTGTTGTTTAGATTCTATTGTCAACTCTTGTCACTCTTCTAGTAGTGTCCTTAGTCAAACCATTCAAAGAATTCGATGGGTTTATGCCTATTATCTTGTGTTCATTTTTTAACTCAATAGGTGAGAGGCATCGCTGCTCTCCTGGATTTAGACAATTATTACAAGTCGTGACATCTGAAGCATATTCCTTGCCATATGTGCCTTGTTGCAGACATTGTAAAGTAAAAAGAAGCTATCATGAAACAAACGGATTTTGCTGTGTTGATGGGACAATTTCTTTGGCCATAAATAATGTCCCTGATCAGCTTTATGGTCTTTTTACCTTCGACACAGATAAAGCAGCGCATTTTAAGACCTATGTTCGAACTTATAATAACAAATTCACGTTTACATCTTTTGGAGTTAAATTCGATAGAGATCTTTGCAGATAGAATAGAGGAATTTATACCTTTCGAACTCAATGACGGATCTATCACTATATCAATGATTTAGTCCCTTTAAATGGTCGCCCTTCTTATCTCCAATTGTATTTCTATGATATTGAGCATAAATTAGAAAATCGTATTTCTGATTCAGACAGAATGAATTCATCAATTATAGCTCAACTAATCGATATTCTTCTCATCAATTCATATTCTGTGTTTTTCTAGTCTCTTGGTGATTTGCAAAATTTAGAAAATCAAGTAATCCATATATGATCAAATGCTGGCCTAGATCAGCATGTATTCAATACCCCAACATCGTCACAAATTGCAACAATATGGATTGAAAATGAAGATGCAGATCAGTTGGGAGGACGGGACATTTGTATCTTTAGTCATTCTGGTGGAAGTCATATAGTTCAGTATTATTGTGACCGCTATGATCCACTTCAGAATTCACTGTTATTCCTTTTAGAGATACCGATTGGCATCAAGACATTCAAAGGGTTAATAGAGGAAGCACATTAATATGTAATGAAACAACCTGATCAATAGATTCTCACCAATCAATGTCAGCAGAATAATTACTTACAAGAAAATAACAAGGTTAGAGTGTAATCTTAATCTTCTCATTTTGTACTTAGTTTGTAAATGTCCAATTTTGTTATATTTCATTCCCCTTCAACTTTTGTAGCATTAAACAGAAAAATGAAAGATCCAATTGTTTCGTGCCATAAATATTATTGCTACAAATTACAAATCGGAGAAAATTTTAGTTCAATTTTGTTGCTGTCTGGTCGTCTATTGCAACAATTTATTGTTGATATGTATGTTAAGATAGAGACGTTAAGATTAGATTATTTTTGTAGTAAACAACAACACATTCGATCTGAATTATATCAAAGTATTGTTGATACCATTACGCTTGGAGAAACTAATATTTCTAATGTTAGAAAACGGATTATTTTGCCTTCGTCTTTTACTGGAAGTCCAAGAGACATGCGAAAAAGATATATGAAAGCAATGACTTTAGTTCAGCGTTATGGTAAATCAGATATTTTTTTAACAATGACATGCAATCCAAACAAACAATAAATTTTAAATGAATTACGCTTGTATGAGGAGAGTCAAAATTGGCCTGATTTGGTTGCTCAGGTATTTCGTGCAAAATTAGAAGAATTAAAGAATCGATTATTCAAGAGACAGATATTTGAAAAAATCTCAACATATTATTGAGCATCAAAAAAGAGGGCTTTCACATGCCTATTTTTTAATTATATTACAGATGGATTATAAATTCTATGCGTTTGAATCTTTTGATGATATTGTATCAGCAAAAATACTTGATAAAAATATGAATTTGCACTTGCATAAAACTGTTGTCAAGCATATGATGTATGGACCATGTGGAGTGTTGAATCCAATAAATGTTTGCATGAAAAAAATGGTTATTGCAAAAGCCATTATCTAAAATTTTTTGCATCGAGTACAACTGTTAAAAATGATTGCTTCCTAATACATAGGCATTCTAACAATGGAGTAACTGTCAAAGGGAGAGGTCATAATTTGGATAACCGTTAGGTAATTCCATATAATCCGTATTTCCTCACAACATTTTACTGTCATATTAACGTCGAGATTTGTTCTACGATAAAAGTTGTCAAATATCTTTATAAGTACATTTATAGAAGGCATGATTGTGTTGCTTTCAATTTGGTTTCTGAACAAAATAATCAACAAATTGATGAAATCCAATAATTCCAATCGGCCCAATGAATTGTTCCGCCTGAAACATGTGGTGAATATATAGTTTCATTGTTAATGAAATGTACCCAACAGTATATAGCTTATATTTACATCTTGAAAATCAACACCTAGTAACTTTTCGAGCAAATGAAGACTTAATCAATGTTCTCAACTCTGATTGGTCTGCAAAATCAATGTTAATAGAAATCTTTTGCATTAAACCGAGTGGATGAGAATGCCAGGACATTGTTGTACAAAGAATTTTCAGAAATCTATGTTTGGAACCAACAATACAAAGAGTGGACTTGTAGGAAAAAGAAAACTGTTATAGGTCGAATTGTTACAGCAAATCTATTAAAATGTGAGAGGTATTATCTGCGAATATTGCTAGATCATGTAAGAGGACCTTTGTCAATTGAAGATCTTAAGACAATTGATGGTGTTGTGGCTCCAACATTTCGTTAGATAGCAACTATGTATGGTTTGCTACAAAGAGACAGTAGTTTAGAAAATTGTTTACATGAAACATCTATATATCAAATGCCATCCAGTTTGAGACGGCTATTTGCAACTATATTGGTTTATTGTAATCTAACCAATCTGAGAGAGCTTGGGAAACGTTTTGAGCAAGATATGTCAGTTGATTTTAGTTCAATTGAAGATTCTATGTTGAATGTAAGAATGCAAGTTTTGCGCTCATTCTCTTTTACACTTAAATCAATGAAAAAAGACATTAATTTGTTTCATCTTCTTGATGACGTCATTTGTTTTGATGAAAACTAATTCAAATCTAAGAAAATTGATGATGAATTGGCTGTTAAAATTTCAGAATAATATATTGCTGCATCAGAATCCCTTAATAATGAACAACGACATGTATATAATTCAATTTTGAAAAAAAAATTTTCAAACAGTATTGCTACATTCTTTGTTGATGGCCCTAGTGGGTTAGGGAAGACATTCTTGTACAAGACACTTTTCGCCGCAGTAAGATCAATAAAATTAGTGGCACTTGCAACTGCTTCATCTGGTGGTGCTGCATGTATTATTCCTAGAGGTCGAACAACACACTCGCGCTTTAAGATTCCATTGGATACTGATGAATATAGCATGTATTATGTCAGTAAACAAAGTGTCATTCCAAAGCTAAAACTATTACATGTAACAAGGTTAATTATATGGAAAAAGGCCCTTATGTCAAGAAAATAATACATAGAAACATTAGATAAAATGTTGCAAGACATTAATGATTCGGAGTTAACATTCGGTGGAAAAGTTCTCGTTTTTTGTGGAGATTTTTGCCAGGTTTTAACTGTTGATGTCAGTTTGGTTTCTTCTTATTTGTGGCTTACATTGATCAAGTTTCGTTTAACTAAAAATATGCGAGCAAGATTGGATCCAGTTTTTTCAAAATATGTGTTAGAATTAGGCAACGGAATGCCACCAATCACATTTAATGAAACTATAAAAATTCCTGATGGCATGCTTATTTCTTATGAAGATGACTGTACTTCTTTGGATTATTTAATAGATGTTGCTTTCCATGATATTCATGAATATTCAATAAATTTCAACTATGATGAATCGAGCTATATTAACACCAAAGAACAGTTATGTTGATGAAATAAATGCATTACTAATTCATAGGTTTCTTGGTGAGCTTAGAAGATATTATAAATGAAGCAATAGATGCATCCGAACAATCAGTTATGAATGATTTTTTAAATACTCTAACCCCAAATGGACTTCCTCTTCATGAATTGTTACTGAAGATAAACTATTCCATCATGCTGTTTAGAAACATTAGTCATTCAGAAGGGTTATGCAACGGAACACTTATAATTTGTCGGACTTTTGATCGAAATGTCATTGATGTATAAATCGCAGTTGGGCACCATAGCAAAAAAAGAATCTTTATTTCAAGGATCCGATTCTTATCAAATGTTAATGAAAATAGTGGTTTCTCATTCAAACGAAATCAGTTCCCTATTAGATTAAGCTTTGCATTAACTATAAATAAGTCACAATGACAAACATTGAATTTTGTTGAGATATATTTACCTTAACCTGTTTTCACACATGTTCAATTATATGTGGCTTTATCAAGCGCTAAGATTGCATCTACAATAAGGGTTTTAATACGACTAGTGCCAACTGAACGATCAGAAAAGAACTGTACAAAAAAATATTGTGTATACAGAATTATTAAGATTTAGCATGTTCAGATTAATGTTATATGGGTAATGATTCAATTGTATAATTTAAGTTTAACAACTTAAACAAAATTACATATTTAATAGAATTCTCTTTTTTATATGTTTAGTATTGTGTTCTTTAATTCTCTTTGCAATTTTTTTTTTTTAAATTTAGTATTGGGTTTACTATACTTACACATTTAATATCTTTGTATGTGAACAACTTTAAAAATGCGGACTGTTTATACATCGATAAAAGATATTACTCCAAGTACAAAGAATTGAAAAATCAAAATGATCGTGGCATACAAGTCACCCAAACAAACAGGCCAACAGTCACCAGTGAAGTACCAAAACCTAGAATTGATTGATCCAGAGGTATAGTATTTATTTCTATCTATTGTCTTTTTTTTTTATTACTAAAAATTGGTAAATGATTTTGTTATTTTTGCATCTTATCTATTAAGCTTTTATTTTTTATTTTTTTACTACTGATTTGTTGGGTCTTTTGATGTTTGATTTTTTAAATCTTTTCATATTATATAAAGGTTGATGATGTTGTGTTCATTTAGTTCTCTTGTTGTAACATATTTTAAAAAGTATTATTTTTTTAAAACCCAAAAACAATTTAAAATGAAACAAAATTATTATACTCAATTATTTATTATAATTTTTTTTTTATAAACTATTCATTTCAATTTCTTATACTATACAGGGAAATCGAGTGCAAGCGACAATGCTTGATAAAGATATTGACTCACGAGTTGATATTTTATATATTTTCCGGTCATATTACATCAGTAATGCATATGTGAGACCACTGGATCCAAAGTATAGAATTAGAACACATGAATATCAAAGGATCTTAAATTCTAATATGATAATCGAGGAAGTTCAAAAGGATGAAGAATAATTGGAGCCACCGAAGTACCAACTCATTCCGTTCAATGAATTAGACGCTTACGAAGACTCAATTGCAAAAATAGGTAACTCACTCTTTATTTTAGAATCTTTAATTATTAATCAATTAAAAATTTAAATCTTATTTGTCAAATGTTTTAGTTGTTGCAATCAGTATCAAGGCATGTAGAGAGAAAACTTCAGGGCATGGACCAACAACTATTCAGGAAATATATGTCATTGATCAAATGTAAAAATATTTTTTAGGTAGTTCACTCTTTTAGAATTTTATTTCAGTCTTTATTTCTTGTATATTCTGTTAATTCTTTTTTTATTCCAATTTTGTAGCCTAAACCCCATATGTTTAACTATGTAGGGTCAATTTGTGCAAGATGAATGCAAAAAAATCTCAAAAATAATTGAGACAAAGCCAATTATACTTGGAACAAGGATAAAAGTTTGTTTTTATAATGGTATTTTTAATAATTAACAATTTTACATTTTTTTTATATTGTATATGCTTGCATTAATTATGATCTCTATTTCTAATTAAAGATTGTCTCTTTCATCATGTCCGGAAAATAAATTTATGATCAATCATATTCTTCCTGAGGCAACTTCAGTGCAAGAGTGGCAATCATCACAAATAAGTAATTATTTGTTTCATGTCACTTGAATATTGAAATCTCCATATTTTTATTTCTTATGTTGCATTTGTTTTTATGAATTTTATGGGCAGTGATTAATGATTCATTATTGAGAGTATTATTGCAAAATGTTTGACATACCCGTCTACATCTTTGTCTTCTGTTAGTATTCAGGAAATAATCAAGAATTGTGATGTTGTTGAGTTGATCAAAAGTTTGAAACCCATGGTGGTAAAATCATATTCTTCGTAACAAATTCAAATATTTATACAATCAATTCATCTAAAAAGTTGTTTTTAATGTAATGTAGAAAGTAAAATTTTGGAAAAAGGTGAAGATAATTATAGTTGACTTGCGTCAAATATTTTTTTACATGTCATGTATTGACTGTAATAAATGAACTGGGTATGATTACAATGATAACTTCCTTTGTTATCATTGCAAACACTAAAGCATTTCCCAACCACGGTATATATCTTTCAGATTTTTTGTTTTGTTTGATAATTTATGTAATAGATTTAATGTATAGTTTTTATTGATTATAACTTAAAATGCTATTTCCATCAAATTTATAGTTGTCGAGCATATGTTCAACTCGACGATGGTACAGGAAAACTATATGTTGTTATGTTTGGTAAAGTTGTTGAGAAAACATTTGGTTGTTTGGCAGTTGAGCTCATGAATCATACTGCGATTTATGTTTTCTTATTTTCCATTGCCGTTATTATTGTGAGTAAAAAAGTTCATCTTAGAATTTTTGACATATTTACTACATTATTTATAAGTACATTGAGGTTTATATTAAAAAAAAAAACTATTAAAAGCAAATTAGAACAAGAATCATTTAAATTGATTTTTATATACTTGTTTGTTATGCCAATTTTATTTTTATTTATAACATGCATAGTAATTTAATTAAGAACATTGCATTCAAAGGTTTATTTTAATTTATAAGACATCAATTTCTAGCATATATGTTCTTTAAATTTTTATTAATCATGCAAGTCTATTAAAAATTTCTTTTGTAGGAACATTTGCCATATATAGAAACTCTTGTAGCACAAGTTTCACAAAAAAAATGGATGATTGAACTTTTAGTAGACCCCAATCGACTCAACTAACAATAGCACAAGAATTTTAATGTTGTCTCTATTGATGCAGTACAAGATAACACAAAATGATAGATCGTAGTAAAAACATCGAATGACTCATATTTTGAAATGATGTTTTTGTTGGGTTTGTTGCTAAAACTATCGATGTTATAAATATATGTTGGACTATGTTATATTTTGAACTAATGTTTTTGTTGGGCTTGTATTAAACTTATCGCAGACAACTTTGCTAAAACTATCGATGTTATAAATATGAGTCATTACCCTACTTAACTATCATTACTCTTAAATATTTGCTAAATTTCACATTTTTTCCCATATGCCTTAAATTATTGATTGAAATCAATTTTTTTTATGAAATATATATTATTTTTTTAAAATAATTATTTTACTGAACTAGGCAAACGTGCTTTGCACGTTATTCCGACCCAGTGGGTATAAAAGTGACAACAGACTATACCTCTCCAAAATGTCAATTAAATAAAATATGACACCTTAAGTAAAAGATCAAGAGTCATATAAAATAAGTGAAAAGTGTAATAGACTTGTGGCTCAATACAAAATGAGGCTTAAGGCAAAATTTAAGTGAATCATTTGTAATTATAATCTAATAAAATATAAATTATTATATGGAATAATTTTCAAAATTTTCAATAAAATAAGATTTTATTTAAAATCTTTAAATAAAGTTTTTTTTGAATCTATATTTAATACATCAAGGTAAAATGAGGCTTCAATGTAAATTTTGTACCTCAATTTAGTAAGATTTTAAAAAAAATCTAAAATATAAATAATTTATTGTAATTTGTATTAAATATTAGATTTAGTATTATGGGACCTTGCACACATTAAAAAATATAAAATTTATTTAATGAAATGGTTTTTATTTTTATTTTTTTAAAATAAATCTTATTTTTATTTTTGGGACCCGAAGCAATGACCTAAATGGCCTTACTATTAAGCCGGCCAGTCTTCTAATTAAATTTGGAAACCGAACGAACTCATGAAAAGTGAATGGGTTGAAAACTGAATAGCCTGAAAACCAAATGATGTTTAAGGAAATAAAATTAATGTTGAGATGGTTATCAAATTGTTTTAAAAACTAATACGAAGTGCAAGAGACCTCTAATAGAGTATGAAAGCTGATTGGAATTGCTAAGATATGGGCAATAAGGTGGTAATAAACGGTGGAAGCTTATGGGAAGTGCAAGAGGAGGGCAATAAACGGTAACAAACGGTGGAAGTGTAAGATGTCGTTTGAACAGTGAGTTGAGATTAGATGAATTGAGATTAAAATTAAAAATTGAATAAAATATTATTAGAATATTATTTTTTTAATATTATTATTGTTTTGAGATTTGAAAAAATTGAATTAGTTATTATATTTTGTATAAAAATTTGAAAATGAGATAAGATAAAATAAGACACTTTTATTATCTAAACGGGACCTAAATGTGTTTATATTATAATTAGGAAATAAAGATAATTAAAAAATAAGGTGACACAATATTTTTCAAAGATGATGCTTAACTTTTATATATTGTAATAGATTTCAAAGTTCAACTCCTAAGTAACTTGTTCTCCAATAATTAAATCATTACATTCGGTCGTTTTGGGTTTTAAAGATTTTGAGAACTTCAACAAAGCTTTGCTTGCAAAACAATGTACGTTGGAGATTGATACAAGACCCATACTCACTACCTTCACAAGTTTTGCAGCACAAATACTTTCCTCGTACAGATTTTCTCATGCAAAAATGGGCTCTAACCCCTCTTCTATTTGATGAAGTTTTCTACATGTTAGACCTTTACTTAAAGATGGGAAATCTATAAAGATTTGGACAGACAAATGGCTACCAACACCCACAAGTTTCACTCCTCAAAGTGGTCAGAATTATCTCAGCACAGAAACTAAAGTAGAGGAACTGATCAACCAGGAAACAAAGCAGCGGAAGATCAATATCAATAAAGAAATATTCTCACAGGAGGAGGCAGAAAAAATTAGTCAAATTCCTTTAAGTAGACGCAACAGACAGGATAAATTAGTGTGGAGAGGTACAGCTAATGGACTATTCACAGTACGAAGTGCTTACTTCATGCAAGGTGAAGTTCAAGAAAGAAGCAAAGGTCAATGCTCTCACAGCTCACAGCAAAATGAAGACTGGACAAGGATCTAGAAGTTAGAAATCCCTCCAACTACAAAAAATTTCATATGGAGAGCATGCCTTGATAAATTACCAACTAAAGTCAACCTGTGCAAGAGGAAGGTGATAACATATCAAAGCTGTCCATTATGTTTAGTGGAGCTAAAGACAACTGAACACATTTTATGGAATTGCATCTCAGCCTCTGACATTCTAGGCCAAAGCTCAAGAAGAATTCAAAAAAGCAGAGTCTCATGTATCAGTTTTAAGGCTCTGATACAAGATATGTTCAACAAGCTGGATAAAGAAGAATTGGAAGACCTCATTTTGATTTTCTCGAATTTGTGGAGGAGAAGGAATGAATATGTTTTCAAAAACATATTAATTGACCCAAAGTTAGTGATATCCAGGGGTAAACCAAATGAAACAAGAACTAGCAGGTATACATCTCAGATCCATTGTCCAGACAGAATACAACAATAGAAGGAATGTTAGATGGGATTGTGCACCACCAAATTTTTGTAAAATAAAATGGAATGTGGCAATTGATAAAAAGCAACTCAGACTGGGAATTGGAATTGCAGTTAGAGATGAGGAAGGTAAATTTCTAGCCACAATGAGAAAGAATGAAACTTATACTCCTGATCCAGCAATAGCAGAGGCTAAAGGGGCTCGTATAGCAGCAGATTTTGGATTGCATTTGGAGATGAGAAGGGTAGTGCTCGAAGGAGATTCTAAGAGGGTTGTTTTGGCCATTCAGAAACAAGAGCAAGATGAAAGTTATTTTGGGATGATCATTGAAGAAATCAGAGACAGTTTAGCATGTTTTGATGTTTGTATTACTAAGCACATATATAGAGAAGGTAATGAGGTTGCACATAAACTAGGTAAACATGCTTTACTTGTAACAGTGTATAGTGGATTTGGAGGAAACTCACCACTATCTTAATGTGTTTTCTAAATCAGTGCATGAATGAAAAGGATCTATGTTCAAAAAAAAAATTAATGCTTTAAAGTTGGCCTGGCATTGTCAATGTTACGGAGACAAGGCCAAATTCGCAATGCTCATCTATGGTCTCCTCCATACGCTGGTTTACCTTATCACGCCAAAATAATAATTGTATGCCTAATAATTGACTGGCTACAAATGAATGTGGTCCAATTACATAATAAAAGTTAAAACTTTACTACTTCCCGTGAAGAAGGACGATTTCACTTTATTTTTATTTTTCCACCTCATTTTTAATTTTTAGAAGATACTACTTAAAATTTATCAGTTAATATTATTTTATACATGTAGTGTACTACGCATTACCTATCAAGTAACAGAAAAAAAAAAAAA
>QEOT01007143.1:64930-126553 GCA_003123785.1 Pterocarya stenoptera | reverse complement strand
ACTCGGTTTTAATTAGGTGTTTCATCTCCAATTAATATTACGAACTGATCATCATGTAATGCTTAAAATTAAGTGTTATTTATAAGTATATAATTATATATATATGCTGCATGCATGGGGTCATGTGCATCAATTCATACATATTAATATATATATATATATAGTACTACACTTGTATCATGTTTACTATTCTTATGCCTAAATCAGTATATCGTTTAGAGAGTTTCAAATTTCAGGGAGTTCAGAGGCTAGTTTAACAGGTAGATATTATGACATAATTATGTCATTAGTCCGTGATTAATGATTGCTGGATTTGAATTCCGCGTTGGCGCGTTGTGGCTTGTTGGCCCTTTGATTACTTAATCGTGGGCCCTTGACCTTTGATGCGTGGACCTTTATGGTCGTGGGCTCAGCGCACTCTTTAAGAGGGGCTTTGGGGCCCGCCAATCAGTATTTCATCAGGAATGATGAGTAATGGAAATTAATTAATAATGTGGTTTCACATTGTTTATTCAGCTAGGTTCCCGATCGGATATGAAAATGGTGCCAAGTTATTATCTCCAAATGTATAGAGAAATGCTAATTAGCCGATACAACAAAAGTTAGATATAAATGTTATTTATTAATTGTCTTTTTATTTTTTAAAATTAAGGGGGTGTTTTGGGAATAAGATGAGATGAGAAATTTGTGAATGATAGTAATATTGTTTGAGTTATGATGTTATGGGGTTTTGAGAAATGAGAGAAAAAAAGTTGAATAAAAATATTATAAAGTTAAATATTGTTAGAATATAATTTTTAATATTTTTTTTTTTTTAAATNTACTGGCCAAACAATAAAAGCAGGATGTATCTTCTTGAAAACACAGGTGGGTAATTGCATTGTGGCCGTCTAAAGCTTTATCGGATGTTTCATTTAAGTTTTTATTTGTTTTTAGTTATTTTGGTCATCAATATTATTTCAGGAGATTTTGTGAGGGCCAATGGACTCCAAGAAGGAGACTTCATAGTCATCTACTCAGACGTCAAGTGTGGCAAATATGTATAAATATGCAGTACCCTCTCATTTTCTCTTCCTGCTATCTAGTTCTACTTTTAATTAATTTTTGACTAGTTGTTTCTAAACTTTTGCTTATGATTCTAAAATTATATTGTGAATAATTAAACCTCGCAGATGATACGAGGAGTGAAGGTGCGGCAACCAGGGCCGAAATCCGAGAGCAAAAGGCCTGGAAAATCGCAGAAAAACCAGCATGCAACTTCAACCACCACTAATACTCCAGCTGGTGCTGAGGGTGCAATATCATCTTCACCCACCGCACGCAAAAAACAGTAAAGTGAGAGAGAAGAAAGGAGGAGCAAAGCAGCGCATGACACTTCTCTTTCATGCAAAAAAGACGAATGGACAAATGGATGGCCATGCATGCAGTACTTCTGGATGATCTGAAGCTCGGTCATTGGTTAATAATTTTCTGATCAGTCAGGATCGAGCGCCCTAATTAGAATCACAAACTGCCGACCGAGTGAGAGTATTAATTAATTAAGGAGATTGGCCTGGGGACTCATCATGAATGCGTACGTAAGTTGATCAGGACATTTCTAGTCATCGTGTGATTATAAATTGGAAGTTAGGCTTAGCTTAATTATACTCGGTTTTAATTAGGTGTTTCATCTCCAATTAATATTACGAACTGATCATCATGTAATGCTTAAAATTAAGTGTTATTTATAAGTATATAATTATATATATATGCTGCATGCATGGGGTCATGTGCATCAATTCATACATATTAATATATATATATATATAGTACTACACTTGTATCATGTTTACTATTCTTATGCCTAAATCAGTATATCGTTTAGAGAGTTTCAAATTTCAGGGAGTTCAGAGGCTAGTTTAACAGGTAGATATTATGACATAATTATGTCATTAGTCCGTGATTAATGATTGCTGGATTTGAATTCCGCGTTGGCGCGTTGTGGCTTGTTGGCCCTTTGATTACTTAATCGTGGGCCCTTGACCTTTGATGCGTGGACCTTTATGGTCGTGGGCTCAGCGCACTCTTTAAGAGGGGCTTTGGGGCCCGCCAATCAGTATTTCATCAGGAATGATGAGTAATGGAAATTAATTAATAATGTGGTTTCACATTGTTTATTCAGCTAGGTTCCCGATCGGATATGAAAATGGTGCCAAGTTATTATCTCCAAATGTATAGAGAAATGCTAATTAGCCGATACAACAAAAGTTAGATATAAATGTTATTTATTAATTGTCTTTTTATTTTTTAAAATTAAGGGGGTGTTTTGGGAATAAGATGAGATGAGAAATTTGTGAATGATAGTAATATTGTTTGAGTTATGATGTTATGGGGTTTTGAGAAATGAGAGAAAAAAAGTTGAATAAAAATATTATAAAGTTAAATATTGTTAGAATATAATTTTTAATATTTTTTTTTTTTTAAATTTGAAAAAGTTGAATTATTTTTTGTTTTTTGTTTAGAAGTTTGAAAAAGTTATTAAGATGAAAAAGTTAAAAATTTAAAATTGAAAAGTGTATGTTTGAATAGTATTTAAATGTTGAGATGGGATATAATGAAGCCATCTCAATATCCAAACAACCCCTAAGAGACAAATATTGTTGAACATTGATCATGAATGATCATGAGGCGCTTGAACAATTTATTAATGGACTTTTGACCATGCAGGAATATCTAATTAATATGAGCAGTGCTATATGTATTTTTATTTTTACCTACAAGACTTATTTTGTTAGTTTTTTTTTTTAAATTCAAATTTTGAAATTCAAATTTTATGATTTTCAACATATCAATAACTGACATATAAAGAATTAAGTTTTTTGTAAATATTTCTGAAGTATATTTAGCATTTTTCAATTAATATTATTTAATAAGGATATATATATATTTATAGAAGCTCAAAATGTACAACATAACTTTTATTAAAAAAAAAAAAAAAAACTAGACCCCATGCACCATGAAAATTACTATATATGAAAATCTCACTTTTTCTTAGTAGAACTTATTTTTTTACAAAAAAAATTGCACAGGACTTGTGCATTTGAGACTTGTCACTAAGACTAGTACTTATTATTATTTGGTCTTTATTAAAATCACATAAAGTAAAAAGTTCACAAAAAGAGTTGAGTAAAAGTTGGATTTCGAAGCAAACCATAGAACTTGTGTTTCTATTAGCAACAAATAATATTGATTTATTATAATATATATAATTGTTCTGCCCGGATGGGAATCATGGTTTTTCAAAATTAATTAATTTTGACCTTGAACTGGAGACATTCAAGATTTTCATTAAAATTGTTAAAGCCACATGATGAACTCATCAATTTTATTAATTATTAATTAGACCTCGTTTGTTTTCAGAGATAAGATGAGATAAGATAAGATTAAAGTTGAATAAAATTGTTATAAAATATTTTTTAATATTATATTTATTTTGAGATTTGAAAAAGTTGAATTGTTTATTTTCTTTTATATGAAAATTTGAAAAAGTTGTAATGATGGGATGATAGGTTTTTAAAATTTTTAAAATTTTAAATTTTAATCTTGAAAACAAACAAGATTAAAAAATTTTTAATCTTAAAAACAAATAAGGCAAATCACTGAAGCTTGCTACGTAGTACCTATGTACGTACAAAACTAATAATGAATGAAGAATGGGGAATGTTTTTGACTTTCTAGGCCCTTTATAGGCGGTTCTTCTATTAATTATTACTTTCTTTTTTCTATTTTCCTCACTTCCCAAGCTGATGATGTAAGATAGAGTTAGAATAATATATATCAATCCCTCAAAGTAAGATGAAATTAAATAAAAACAAAGGAAAAATATATTCAAAACCCTTTGCTGCATCATGTACCATTCCAAGAACTCCATCACAGGTCTTGCAAAGCTATATATCAAATATAATATCTGAAAAAGAGGTTGGTATATTAATTATACTTTCTCTTTCCCCATTTTGAGCCAATCATAGATCAAGGAGTCCCTCCTTTTCCTTTCTGATCGATCATCTTGATCTGTTTTTCCTTTTAAGGTGTAAAAGCTATTTAATTTTGTGAAGTTTTCTTTTGTGTTTTTTTCTTCTATAATTGTAAATAATGATCAATTTATAATCTTTCAGCCATCTTTAAATGTGTCCGACGATAATATTTGACCCAAGTTATTGATCTACATGATATGCATATCATGGAGAAGTCGCAATTAACGTCTCAATCTGGTGAGCAAGCGGTACTTGCCACTTGTAGCTCAGTTTTTTATGTGACACTCACTACAAGAAAACTGTTTATTTGTAGCTAGTTAAGTCTAGCGAAATGACTATTTATAGTTAAAATGAGTCTGTTTTGATCACAAATAATCTTTTCGTCACAAACAAATAGTCTCAAAAGCCCATTTTTCTTGTAGTAACTTTTTTATCTAGTGTCACACACAATGCTTCATTGCATTCGTAATTAGGCCTCAAAATTTTCAAGATTTTAAATAATAGCTATGGATACATTCTATAAAATAAGATTTAGGTTAAGACAGTACTCAATCAATCCCTATATATATGAGTTTATTGATCTTTTTTAAAACAATCCCTGAGTTCTGGTATGCTTAAAATCTTCTCTCTAGGTATTTAAAACTAATCATTTCACTTTCTCTATATTATATTATCAAAATAACTCTCACACCCAACTTTAGTAAAAACGAAAAAGGGATAATGAAAGCTATATCCATCTATTCTAATTATGAAAAACGCTTGTTGCAAGCACCTGGTGCAAACGGCGTGCAAACGGGACTGACGTGGAGACACTTGATGAGAAAGAGACCGAGCTGATGGAGCTGATGAGAGAGAAAGACCAAGTTGCTTGAGAGAGGGCCAATGAGATAGAAAGACCGAGTTGATGAGAAAGAGAGAGCTGATGAGAGAGGAAGACTGAGCTGATGAGAAAGAGAGAGCTGATGAAAGAGAGAGACGTCCCGAGGAGTGAGAGATAGAGAGAGTTGATGAGAGAGAAAGACTGAGCTGATGAGTGAGAGAGAGCTTATGAGAGAGCTTATGGGAGAGAGAGACAATCCGAGGAGCGAGAGATAGAGAGAGTTGATGAGAGAGAGCACTGATGAGAGAGCTGATAAGAGAAAACATGTGCATTTAAAGAAAGAGTAAACAATTCATTTTAAATCTGACGTGGCATGAACGACTGCACGCCGGTTGTATCTAACGACTGTATATAGAAGAACTGTCTAACTATTTGTTACAAAGTAACCAATGCCAACATAACACGTGTATGTATCTGCACGTCTTTTAAAATAAAAAATAAAAAATTGATTAAAATACAGAAAATGAAATTAAAAATATAATAGAAATGTGTTTGATCCTCTGGCCTCCACTTCCTTCTTAACGGGGTGGAAGTATTGAGAGGAACAGTACGTACAAAATCCATAGTCCCCCAGCGGCCCACTTATTGTTGCTAGCTACTGCTCGCATATTATATGCTCTAATTTTCGAACGTATATAGAAAGAAATTTGCAAACGACCCAAAACCTAATATTATTATTCATTTAGCATTAATTAACCTTAAATTTATTTAATCAAATGTCCATTTTCTCTCCTCTAATTTCGGAGCAAACTCTATATATTGATCTCATACAAAATTAATTAATTAATAATAGAAACGGATCAATTAAGGATACTATCTGCTGGCTTGTCGTTGCCATGCTGCATGAGTCATGTTACTATACATACACATGCATATATATTCGACACGTGTACATTTATAAGTATGACATCACGTGTAATATTGTATTTGACTATCAATATATATAATAATTATTGATCAGGGACCTTCCCAAAAGTTTGAGCTCGATCATACTTGACGATCATTTACGTCCATATATATATATATATATATATATATGCAGGCATATTGTGCATGCAAGCTAATATTTATATTTGAAAGTGACTCAAATGGTACTCAAATGTCACGTTAATTATAAGAAGCATAAGAAATTTCATAAGATTTATTTGGTCAATATATAATATAAGACTTTACCGGTAGGTCTGCAAGCACCACAATTTTTATGTTATCATAAATAGTACTTAAATACCACATGATGAACACCGGCCATAATCCAAACTGAATAATCAGTAGTAGTGATTGTCGAAGTACTTAACAAAGCAAGATCTCCTTTATATTATAAAGAGTACATGATGTAATTTTGATCAGCTTTACCCTAATGTATACGTACGGTATTCCTCTGGCACATAAATAGAGGATAATTAATATTGAGGTGTTACATACATTTCAATTATCACATTAGAGTATTACTCTATTAATATTCTTGAATTTAACAATATAAATTCTAGACTTTTTATATAAGTATATATATAATCAATATATAAATAATACATATTTTTATTAAAGTCGGAGTAAGAGTCAGAGGTGAAAGTCGGATTTTGAGTCGAAGTCGGAGGAGACTTCGTCAAATAGCAAATCCGACTCTGACCCCAACTTTAAATAGAAAAAAAAAAACTCCAACTCTAATGGTGCGGATTCAGGATTGAATTTTCAAATTTTTACGTAGCCCTAATCTTATCAATAACCTTTAACTTACAGATAAAGATATATAAAAGCCTCATGTCCTGATTAGAATAATATTAATAGACTAATAATCAATTATATCATGTACACACTACACATCACAGTATCATTATCATATCACTATCATACATATTACATATATTAGGGCAATATATTGTAAGACTATTAATTTATTGTCTAGATTCTAATTATATAGTAGTATGTAACTAGATTCTAATATAATATTTGACATGTATTTGAGTAGTTGGTTGTGTTTCCTATTTGTAAATTATTCAACAGTGAACAACTAGATGATGGACATTATCATTGGACCATGATGGCTAATGTGCGAACTCTTGCTCTTAGAGCATTAGCATTGGTGTAGTGCCCAAATGTAAATGCAAACTAATATTTAGCTAACAACCTCACAAATTGTCTACATTGGAAGAAGCAAATGAAATTCTTTTGCTTATAAGCTACAGTAAATCTACCTATTGGATGGTTACTGTTCACCATATATTGAATATTTAATTGAATTATTTCTCCTCCCACTCAGACTCTCTCTTTCTCCAAAACCCGAACGTCTCTCTCTCTCTCTCTCTCTCTCTCTCTCACTCTCTCACAACGGTCACTTAAATTCTCCCTCGACGAAAAATCGTTTGCATTTACAGAAATCGATAAGATCTTCTCCTATTGTTGGCTTCCAACCATAGATCTACTCGTTCTCAAGAATTTCTTCATTCACTCTCTCTTTTTGGCTGAGTCTTTGTTTCCAATTCCTATCCCCCTTCACTAAAAAACGTGATTCATTTTCAGGCTTTCTCCATTGACATAGCTATTTGTCACATCCATTGCTCTTCAATATCGAATCTAGGGTAAATGAAGCTCGCACTCACTCACTCACTCACTCACTCTCTCTCTCTCTCTCTCTCTCTCTCTCTCTATGTTTTGCTATCATTTTTATGACTATGATTTCAAGATGAAATTCATTTTGCTGAAGTTTTGCTTAATCTAGGGTCGATTTTTAGGGATGATTGTATAGTTTTTATTTACTGTTTTCTTAAGTTTTGCCCTCTCAATTTTAGGGATGATTTTAAGGTTTTTATTTGTTGTTTTTAATGGATTCATTTTAGACTTTCCAGTTTGAAATTTGAGAGAGTAAGAGTGAGTTATGGGTCTTCTAGTTTTTATAAACATGTAGGAGCAAAAGGGTTACGCTTCAACTTTGTCCTCTGGTTTTGAATAAGTTTCTGTTTGAAGGATAACCCTCCAACTATTATTGGCATTAATATATGATGATTGGCATTAATATTGCTTTTTGCTATAGCAAAATATTGATAGGGCCATATTTGTAGTGAATATGTATGCTAGTTGGCATTAATATTACATTTGGCTATAACAAAATATTTATATAGCCATATTTGCAGTGAATATGTAGGTTAGTTGGCATTTATATTACCTTTGGCTTTGGAAGTATGCTTACTGAAACATACAAACAAATGGTTTTGGCATGCTTCATCTTGAATGGCAATGGGACTTTGAGTAATACAATGGTTTTAATAATGGGACTATGAGTAATACAATGGGACTATGGGCTTATTTTGACTTGCTAGTGGCTTACAATTGTGGATAATTGATAATAAGGCAGCATTTATTTTCTGTTGTACATGTTGCTGCCTATTTTTGTTGTTTTGTAACATTTTGTTCTTCAATATTTTATTGAAGGATGAACATACTAATTGATGAAGATCCCTTCTTTACCACAATCTTACAAAGTGGTGAGGATGGTATTAACAACACACTTTATGGATTGTGCACATGATAATGTTGAGATTCAAGCGACACAACCCAAATGGGAAACAAAGAAACCTATTAAAAAATTCCACTAGAGTGTGTCATTCATTGCAGAGGAAGATACTCTCTCTCCAAATGAACTCCATTTTTCCTTTCTCTTTTCTCTATAGTCATGTACATTGTTTAGTAGATGAGCAAATGATATACTGTCATTTAATCATAAGTTTTAGTTCAATTTTAAAGTTTTATGGATATCATTATATACTTGGGTGCAAGTGGAAAGAATAGTGCTTATAGGTCTCTTCTTGTAGATCTTATGTATTTGGTTTCTCAAAATCCTCCACCTGCACATCTCTTTTTAATTTCTAGTGACATGGACTATTCTAGCATTTTACACAGGCTAAGAATGAACAACTACAATATATATTGCTTGCAAGTCTTGAAAGTGCACCTGGTGAAATTAACAGAATACTAGCATTCTTGTGAAATTAATGGAATACTAGCATTTTGGAAGTAGGACAACTAACCACAAATAACCACATATCAGAATACTAGCATTTTCAAAGCATACTTGGCTAATAAATTATGAGCAGGCATGAGTATTCCATAAATGCTCGATGAGGTCAGCTTGGAGTTGAGAATGAGTGTCTATGTCTCTAAAACAATGATGTTATGCAATGAACTCCATAAATTCAAGTATATTATCATGTGAAATTAATGGTTCATGGACATTATCATCCATTTGTTTGTAAACGAATTGGTTTGCGTTGAGATATAGATGACACTCATCTTCAACTATCATATTATGAAGCATAATGCATGCATACATAATGTCCTTTAAAGTTTCATGGTCGAAATACCTAGTAGGTCCACACACAATTGCAAATCTACATTGGAGTACTCCAAATGCACACTCCACATCTTTCCTTGCAGACTTCTGGTCGGCAGCAAAAATTTTTTTTCTTTTTTCCTTGTGGAGTAAGAATAGTTTTCACTAATGGTGTCCAATAAAGATATATATCATTATCAAGCTAATATCACATTGTATATTCATGGCCATTGATTAAGTAGTTGCACGGAGGAGCATGACCTTCGGCCAATGTAGCAAAAATATAAGATCGATCGAGTACATTGGTGTCGTTATGAGACCCAAGTAAACAAAAAAAGCCATGCCATATCCAAAGATCATAAGATGCAACAGCCTCCAAAATAACAGTTGGTTCATTTACATGGCCAGAGTACATACATTTCCAAGTACTAGGACAGTTCTTACATTTTTAGTTTATGCAACCAATGCTACCTAACATTCATGGAAATTCATGCCTTTGTCCAACATCTAATAACCTTGCTATATCATTGCTGTTTGGAGACCTTAAGTAGTCATAAAAAAAAAATTGACAATCACCTTAACAAATTTTTTCATACTCAATCGTGCGGTGCTAATTTCTCCGATTCTGACATACTCGTCCATAAGATCTGTCATTACCCCATATGTGAGCATCCTAATTGCTATAGTCATCTTCTAAAAGGAAGACAATTCGAGCCTTCCACTAGCATTTCTTTTTTGGACAAAATAATCATCATGAGCTTCAACTGCATAATGGATGCGTACAAATAGATCACGACCAATTCGGAACTTCCTTCTAAAAACATTGGGCGGCTATATTAGTGGCTTAGCAAAGTAATAATTCCAAATGCATTGATAACCTTCCAATGGATCACGTTTGATGAGTACGACATTGAGAATTACAACGACGTGAACTAGATGCTCCCTTTGTAGCCCTTTGTTCTTCTTCTACCGCCATTGCTTCAATCATATTGAATTCATGATCAGAATAATCGTCATATACAAACTGAGGGAAGGTAATTTGAAGAATTGGAAGAAGATGAGTGGGAAGTAGTTAGCGGCTGATCTATTTATAGGGTTTAATCTCAGGTTGTTAGCTACAAGAAAAAGGTTGGCAGAAGAAGAAGGGTTGGCAAAACGTTTTTACTGGTTTCAAGAATTATAGATGTGATTATTGAGTAGAAGAATGGTTGGCAAAATGTGTTTGCTGGATCCAAGAATTATAGATATGATTGTTGATGATTAGATTAGGAAAAAAAAGTTGCAAACAATAATTTAATTATTAATTAACATATGGTCAGTATAATTGTAAAATATGGAAAGAAAATTAGAAAAAAAAATATTATTATTAATAAATTAATAAAATTTTATTATTATTTTGAATAATAGATAGATAATCCAATATAGAAATCTCTCTTGAATGGAATAGATAAAAGGCAAAACATGTGATTGTAGCCAAATTTTGCCTTTGCCTTTGCCTTTGTCAACTTGATCATCTGCTTTTGCCTTGTGTTAGCTCATGCATGCTTCCTCTTGCTTATTGGCATCCTTTTGCCTATTCCAATGCTAATGTTCGTACTTGTTAATTGTTATTTGAGGCCTTCGGTGTTTAGCTTGGGCCTTGGCTAGATGGTTAAACAATTATTTTATCTTTTTTAGTTGATTTGGGAGTATGAGACTCTAATATGAAGTTATAAATGATAGTATATCAAGAATAGCCTAAAGGGCCTATGTATATTTTTAATTTCTTTAAATTTTTACTTTTATTTTTCAAGTTTGCATAGCATATGCAATATTTTAGTTATATTTCTAGTTTTTTCATATCTAAAATGTGTTTTTTTTTTTTTGCAATGTTTCTAGTAAACTTGAAACTTAAAAGCCCACAAAAATGATCTATTATATGTAAAGTCTTGTTTAAAACTGAACTAAATATAAAGCCCAAAAAAAGAAGAAGCTCAAGTCCAACTTCGATCCAATAATTCGGAGTTGGAGTCATTAGAGTCGGATTAGAATCTATATAACTCGAAGTTTAGATTCGAACTTCAACAAAGTTGGAGTCGGATTTCTTGGATACCGACTCCAACCTAGTCGGTGCTCAACCCTAGATAAAATTGGGTATCGTCCTCTTTTTTTAAAAACAGTTAACATTTTATCTTTACCCTACCTATAAAATATTGAACAAAGTTTCCACCCAAACTAGACTTAGATGAGGGATGTTTGGAAGTGAGATGAGATAAAATTTTGTGAATACTATTGAAATAGTTTGTGAATAGTAATGAAATGATTTGAGTTAAAATGTTTTATTGGGTTTTAGGAAATAAGAGAGAAAAGAGTTGAAAAAAATATTATAAAATTGAAAAATTGTTTGAACATATTTTTTTAATGTTATTTTTGTTTTAAAATTTGAAAAGTTGTATTTTTTTTTTTAACTTTAGAAAAATTGTAACGTTTAGGAAATGATTAGATGATAAAGTTTAAGATTTGAAGTTGCATTTTATGTTTGAGAAGGAAATTATAAAAAGTTATAAGATGAGATCATCTCACTTCTCAAACATGACCTAATTTATTGCTAATACATAATTAGTACTTATCTACCCCAATGTATGATCTAAAAGGTCAACCAGACTTGACTAATTGCAACTGATCAGTTGCAATACGAATCACATATATATGACCCAAAGTTGAAATTTTGCTGATTCTGTTTATTGAAACATGTCTTTCTAACATAAAGAAACCAGATTGGTGAAACTCAACCGCATGCAGGGTCTAGAAACATAGTTTAATTAAGAAACTCTTTACTGCTTGGCAAGACACCTCCTACCAACTATTTGAAAGTTTTTTTAGCATTGGAGGAAGAAGATTATAGCAATGAGGATGCAGAAAAGCTTGTGTTGTTGCTTTGGAGGTATGAGTGTTCCATCCCTGCTGATTGACCTCCACTGTGATTACAGGTTTCTTTTCCATCATTTGCAAAAGACCTCTGAAGATTAAGCATATCGACTTTCAAGCACTGATCCTCTCTCTCCTGCCTTATCTCATTGAGCATTGCTGCTACATCTTTCATGNGCAGGCATATTGTGCATGCAAGCTAATATTTATATTTGAAAGTGACTCAAATGGTACTCAAATGTCACGTTAATTATAAGAAGCATAAGAAATTTCATAAGATTTATTTGGTCAATATATAATATAAGACTTTACCGGTAGGTCTGCAAGCACCACAATTTTTATGTTATCATAAATAGTACTTAAATACCACATGATGAACACCGGCCATAATCCAAACTGAATAATCAGTAGTAGTGATTGTCGAAGTACTTAACAAAGCAAGATCTCCTTTATATTATAAAGAGTACATGATGTAATTTTGATCAGCTTTACCCTAATGTATACGTATGGTATTCCTCTGGCACATAAATAGAGGATAATTAATATTGAGGTGTTACATACATTTCAATTATCACATTAGAGTATTACTCTATTAATATTCTTGAATTTAACAATATAAATTCTAGACTTTTTATATAAGTATATATATAATCAATATATAAATAATACATATTTTTATTAAAGTCGGAGTAAGAGTCAGAGGTGAAAGTCGGATTTTGAGTCGAAGTCGGAGGAGACTTCGTCAAATAGCAAATCCGACTCTGACCCCAACTTTAAATAGAAAAAAAAAAACTCCAACTCCAATGGTGCGGATTCAGGATTGAATTTTCAAATTTTTACGTAGCCCTAATCTTATCAATAACCTTTAACTTACAGATAAAGATATATAAAAGCCTCATGTCCTGATTAGAATAATATTAATAGACTAATAATCAATTATATCATGTACACACTACACATCACAGTATCATTATCATATCACTATCATACATATTACATATATTAGGGCAATATATTGTAAGACTATTAATTTATTGTCTAGATTCTAATTATATAGTAGTATGTAACTAGATTCTAATATAATATTTGACATGTATTTGAGTAGTTGGTTGTGTTTCCTATTTGTAAATTATTCAACAGTGAACAACTAGATGATGGACATTATCATTGGACCATGATGGCTAATGTGCGAACTCTTGCTCTTAGAGCATTAGCATTGGTGTAGTGCCCAAATGTAAATGCAAACTAATATTTAGCTAACAACCTCACAAATTGTCTACATTGGAAGAAGCAAATGAAATTCTTTTGCTTATAAGCTACAGTAAATCTACCTATTGGATGGTTACTGTTCACCATATATTGAATATTTAATTGAATTATTTCTCCTCCCACTCAGACTCTCTCTTTCTCCAAAACCCGAACGTCTCTCTCTCTCTCTCTCTCTCTCTCTCTCACTCTCTCACAACGGTCACTTAAATTCTCCCTCGACGAAAAATCGTTTGCATTTACAGAAATCGATAAGATCTTCTCCTATTGTTGGCTTCCAACCATAGATCTACTCGTTCTCAAGAATTTCTTCATTCACTCTCTCTTTTTGGCTGAGTCTTTGTTTCCAATTCCTATCCCCCTTCACTAAAAAACGTGATTCATTTTCAGGCTTTCTCCATTGACATAGCTATTTGTCACATCCATTGCTCTTCAATATCGAATCTAGGGTAAATGAAGCTCGCACTCACTCACTCACTCACTCACTCTCTCTCTCTCTCTCTCTCTCTCTCTCTATGTTTTGCTATCATTTTTATGACTATGATTTCAAGATGAAATTCATTTTGCTGAAGTTTTGCTTAATCTAGGGTCGATTTTTAGGGATGATTGTATAGTTTTTATTTACTGTTTTCTTAAGTTTTGCCCTCTCAATTTTAGGGATGATTTTAAGGTTTTTATTTGTTGTTTTTAATGGATTCATTTTAGACTTTCCAGTTTGAAATTTGAGAGAGTAAGAGTGAGTTATGGGTCTTCTAGTTTTTATAAACATGTAGGAGCAAAAGGGTTACGCTTCAACTTTGTCCTCTGGTTTTGAATAAGTTTCTGTTTGAAGGATAACCCTCCAACTATTATTGGCATTAATATATGATGATTGGCATTAATATTGCTTTTTGCTATAGCAAAATATTGATAGGGCCATATTTGTAGTGAATATGTATGCTAGTTGGCATTAATATTACATTTGGCTATAACAAAATATTTATATAGCCATATTTGCAGTGAATATGTAGGTTAGTTGGCATTTATATTACCTTTGGCTTTGGAAGTATGCTTACTGAAACATACAAACAAATGGTTTTGGCATGCTTCATCTTGAATGGCAATGGGACTTTGAGTAATACAATGGTTTTAATAATGGGACTATGAGTAATACAATGGGACTATGGGCTTATTTTGACTTGCTAGTGGCTTACAATTGTGGATAATTGATAATAAGGCAGCATTTATTTTCTGTTGTACATGTTGCTGCCTATTTTTGTTGTTTTGTAACATTTTGTTCTTCAATATTTTATTGAAGGATGAACATACTAATTGATGAAGATCCCTTCTTTACCACAATCTTACAAAGTGGTGAGGATGGTATTAACAACACACTTTATGGATTGTGCACATGATAATGTTGAGATTCAAGCGACACAACCCAAATGGGAAACAAAGAAACCTATTAAAAAATTCCACTAGAGTGTGTCATTCATTGCAGAGGAAGATACTCTCTCTCCAAATGAACTCCATTTTTCCTTTCTCTTTTCTCTATAGTCATGTACATTGTTTAGTAGATGAGCAAATGATATACTGTCATTTAATCATAAGTTTTAGTTCAATTTTAAAGTTTTATGGATATCATTATATACTTGGGTGCAAGTGGAAAGAATAGTGCTTATAGGTCTCTTCTTGTAGATCTTATGTATTTGGTTTCTCAAAATCCTCCACCTGCACATCTCTTTTTAATTTCTAGTGACATGGACTATTCTAGCATTTTACACAGGCTAAGAATGAACAACTACAATATATATTGCTTGCAAGTCTTGAAAGTGCACCTGGTGAAATTAACAGAATACTAGCATTCTTGTGAAATTAATGGAATACTAGCATTTTGGAAGTAGGACAACTAACCACAAATAACCACATATCAGAATACTAGCATTTTCAAAGCATACTTGGCTAATAAATTATGAGCAGGCATGAGTATTCCATAAATGCTCGATGAGGTCAGCTTGGAGTTGAGAATGAGTGTCTATGTCTCTAAAACAATGATGTTATGCAATGAACTCCATAAATTCAAGTATATTATCATGTGAAATTAATGGTTCATGGACATTATCATCCATTTGTTTGTAAACGAATTGGTTTGCGTTGAGATATAGATGACACTCATCTTCAACTATCATATTATGAAGCATAATGCATGCATACATAATGTCCTTTAAAGTTTCATGGTCGAAATACCTAGTAGGTCCACACACAATTGCAAATCTACATTGGAGTACTCCAAATGCACACTCCACATCTTTCCTTGCAGACTTCTGGTCGGCAGCAAAAATTTTTTTTCTTTTTTCCTTGTGGAGTAAGAATAGTTTTCACTAATGGTGTCCAATAAAGATATATATCATTATCAAGCTAATATCACATTGTATATTCATGGCCATTGATTAAGTAGTTGCACGGAGGAGCATGACCTTCGGCCAATGTAGCAAAAATATAAGATCGATCGAGTACATTGGTGTCGTTATGAGACCCAAGTAAACAAAAAAAGCCATGCCATATCCAAAGATCATAAGATGCAACAGCCTCCAAAATAATAGTTGGTTCATTTACATGGCCAGAGTACATACATTTCCAAGCACTAGGACAGTTCTTACATTTTTAGTTTATGCAACCAATGCTACCTAACATTCATGGAAATTCATGCCTTTGTCCAACATCTAATAACCTTGCTATATCATTGCTGTTTGGAGACCTTAAGTAGTCATCAGAAAAAATTGACAATCGCCTTAACAAATTTTTTCATACTCAATCGTGCGGTGCTAATTTCTCCGATTCTGACATACTCGTCCATAAGATCTGTCATTACCCCATATATGAGCATCCTAATTGCTATAGTCATCTTCTAAAAGGAAGACAATTCGAGCCTTCCACTAGCATTTCTTTTTTGGACAAAATAATCATCATGAGCTTCAACTGCATAATGGATGCGTACAAATAGATCACGACCAATTCGGAACTTCCTTCTAAAAACATTGGGCGGCTATATTAGTGGCTTAGCAAAGTAATAATTCCAAATGCATTGATAACCTTCCAATGGATCACGTTTGATGAGTACGACATTGAGAATTACAACGACGTGAACTAGATGCTCCCTTTGTAGCCCTTTGTTCTTCTTCTTCCGCCATTGCTTCAATCATATTGAATTCATGATCAGAATAATCATCATATACAAACTGAGGGAAGGTAATTTGAAGAATTGGAAGAAGATGAGTGGGAAGTAGTTAGCGGCTGATCTATTTATAGGGTTTAATCTGAGGTTGTTAGCTACAAGAAAAAGGTTGGCAGAAGAAGAAGGGTTGGCAAAACGTTTTTACTGGTTTCAAGAATTATAGATGTGATTATTGAGTAGAAGAATGGTTGGCAAAATGTGTTTGCTGGATCCAAGAATTATAGATATGATTGTTGATGATTAGATTAGGAAAAAAAAGTTGCAAACAATAATTTAATTATTAATTAACATATGGTCAGTATAATTGTAAAATATGGAAAGAAAATTAGAAAAAAAAATATTATTATTAATAAATTAATAAAATTTTATTATTATTTTAAATAATAGATAGATAATCCAATATAGAAATCTCTCTTGAATGGAATAGATAAAAGGCAAAACATGTGATTGTAGCCAAATTTTGCCTTTGCCTTTGCCTTTGTCAACTTGATCATCTACTTTTGCCTTGTGTTAGCTCATGCATGCTTCCTCTTGCTTATTGGCATCCTTTTGCCTATTCCAATGCTAATGTTCGTACTTGTTAATTGTTATTTGAGGCCTTCGGTGTTTAGCTTGGGCCTTGGCTAGATGGTTAAACAATTATTTTATCTTTTTTAGTTGATTTGGGAGTATGAGACTCTAATATGAAGTTATAAATGATAGTATATCAAGAATAGCCTAAAGGGCCTATGTATATTTTTAATTTCTTTAAATTTTTACTTTTATTTTTCAAGTTTGCATAGCATATGCAATATTTTAGTTATATTTCTAGTTTTTTCATATCTAAAATGTGTTTTTTTTTTTTTGCAATGTTTCTAGTAAACTTGAAACTTAAAAGCCCACAAAAATGATCTATTATATGTAAAGTCTTGTTTAAAACTGAACTAAATATAAAGCCCAAAAAAAGAAGAAGCTCAAGTCCAACTTCGATCCAATAATTCGGAGTTGGAGTCATTAGAGTCGGATTAGAATCTATATAACTCGAAGTTTAGATTCGAACTTCAACAAAGTTGGAGTCGGATTTCTTGGATACCGACTCCAACCTAGTCGGTGCTCAACCCTAGATAAAATTGGGTATCGTCCTCTTTTTTTAAAAACAGTTAACATTTTATCTTTACCCTACCTATAAAATATTGAACAAAGTTTCCACCCAAACTAGACTTAGATGAGGGATGTTTGGAAGTGAGATGAGATAAAATTTTGTGAATACTATTGAAATAGTTTGTGAATAGTAATGAAATGATTTGAGTTAAAATGTTTTATTGGGTTTTAGGAAATAAGAGAGAAAAGAGTTGAAAAAAATATTATAAAATTGAAAAATTGTTTGAACATATTTTTTTAATGTTATTTTTGTTTTAAAATTTGAAAAGTTGTATTTTTTTTTTTAACTTTAGAAAAATTGTAACGTTTAGGAAATGATTAGATGATAAAGTTTAAGATTTGAAGTTGCATTTTATGTTTGAGAAGGAAATTATAAAAAGTTATAAGATGAGATCATCTCACTTCTCAAACATGACCTAATTTATTGCTAATACATAATTAGTACTTATCTACCCCAATGTATGATCTAAAAGGTCAACCAGACTTGACTAATTGCAACTGATCAGTTGCAATACGAATCACATATATATGACCCAAAGTTGAAATTTTGCTGATTCTGTTTATTGAAACATGTCTTTCTAACATAAAGAAACCAGATTGGTGAAACTCAACCGCATGCAGGGTCTAGAAACATAGTTTAATTAAGAAACTCTTTACTGCTTGGCAAGACACCTCCTACCAACTATTTGAAAGTTTTTTTAGCATTGGAGGAAGAAGATTATAGCAATGAGGATGCAGAAAAGCTTGTGTTGTTGCTTTGGAGGTATGAGTGTTCCATCCCTGCTGATTGACCTCCACTGTGATTACAGGTTTCTTTTCCATCATTTGCAAAAGACCTCTGAAGATTAAGCATATCGACTTTCAAGCACTGATCCTCTCTCTCCTGCCTTATCTCATTGAGCATTGCTGCTACATCTTTCATGGATGGCCTGTCTTCCGGGGAAGGATTTACACACAGCAAAGCCACACCTAGGGTCTGCAACATTTCCTCAATTTCAGATTCTGGCCGAGCATGAGTACTTAAGCTTGGATCCAGCACTTCAACTCCCCCTGATGATCTCTTCTGCCTTACCCAATCTACAATGTGAAGCCCATCTGGTATAGTTGGATCAATTGGTTGTTTCCCGGTTAACACTTCTAAAACCACAACACCATAGCTATATACATCACTCTTCTCTGTTATCTTCATCATGTATCCGTACTCTGCAAACCAAAAGGGCAGGAAAAGTACAGTGTCACATGGGAATTATCATTGTGAAATTTCTCAAATGGAGAGTAATTCATCACTATGTATGAATGATCTTTTATTCCTAAAATCTATGAATTTGTTAACAAAAAATCCAGGTTAGTTTTAATACGGTTTTAAACATATTGGTTCTTTTCTACCATTTAATTTAGGAATTATTAACAAATAAATACTTGAAAATCTCAAATCAAAATAGGATATTTTACTTACCAGGAGCAATGTAGCCGTAGGAACCTGCGACGGTCATGGAAGACCGTGCAAAATCTCCATCATCAACAAGCTTGGCAAGCCCAAAATCAGCAATATAAGGTTCAAATTCAAGACCAATGAGGATGTTGTTGGCCTTAATGTCCCTGTGAACAATAGGAGGAACACAGTCATGGTGTAAATAAGCCAAACCTTGAGCTGCCCCCAATACGATCTGATATCTCAGGTTCCATTCCAAGCAGTTACCGCTTTGTTCATGAAGAATACCTCCCAAGCTCCCATTGGGCACGTAATCATACATTAGCAATCTTGTGCTTTGATTCCAACAGCAACCCAAGAACCTTACGATGTTCTTGTGTCGGATGGAGCCAAGAGTGTTTACTTCAGCTGAAAATGAATCACGAATTCCTTTATTGATTCCTAACCTTTCATTTTGGGAATTGTATCCGGCAGCCATTGTTGTTGGCCAGAGCTTCTTTACTGCAATCAATTCCCCATTTTCCATTTCTGCACGATAAACAATTCCTGAGCATCCCTTTCCGATTACATTGGACTCAACTAGACACTTCAAAACCTGTTCAACTGAGAAGTTCAACTTTTGGAATGGAGTGAACTGCCAACGCAATGAATCCCCTCCCATCTCAGAATCATTATCATCTCTGATCATTTTCCGTGCTCGGAAAACTGCAACAGCCCCAAAAATTGCCAATGCCACGGTCAAGGTAATTAGCAACCCAATGGCTAATCTAACGCTTTGTGACCTCTTGAAACCACTGTTGTTTGGCATACCCATTGTTGTAGAGTTGCTTAGGAAACATGCATCGTGACCCTTGGAACACAATCCTCGATTCCCTGCCAACTCCGTTGCTGATAACTGTCTAAATAGCTTGTTGTCTGGAAGATAACCGGTGAAGTTATTGTATGAAATGTTAAGAGAAACAAGATTTACAAGCCCAGATAGTGCCATCAAGTCGCCTTCTAGCTTATTGTGCGACAGGTCTAGTACGGAGAGTTTGTTGAGAGCTGAGATTTGTGGTGGGATGACACTAGATAGTGCATTAAAACTCAGATTTAGAGCAATGTCAAGAGCTTCAATTTCAAATATTTCACCCGGGATTGTGCCAGACAGTGCATTGCTGCTAAGATCAAGCAACTGAAGACTTGAACAATGGCCAAGCGAGGAGGGGATTGATCCAGAGAGGGAGTTCCTGCTAAGTACGAGTCTGTTCAGTGAGGTGAGTTTCCCAAAACTCCCATGAATCTGACCCACAAACTGATTTACAGAAACATCCAATACCTGAAGATTGGTCAGAGCAGATAAAGGACTAGGCAAAGTGCCTCCAAGGGTGTTATTACTTAGGTTCAGCATTTGCAGTTCAGCACAATTGCCGATCTCATCCGGCACTGATCCAGCAATGCGATTTTCAGACAGGTCAAGGAAACTAAGGTTATTGAGGAACCCAATTTCTTTTGGAATCTCCCCACTGATTCTATTATTCGCTACCCGAAGCCGGATAAGAGAACGGCAGTTCCCAATCTCAGGAGGGATGGAACCCGAAATGTCATTAGAAATCAATAGCAGCTTTGTTAAATTTTGAAGATGAAATAGTCCGGGAGGTAAGCTACCAGTGAGTGCATTGTGTGACAAATCCAAGGCCTCCAAACTCCTGCAACCGGCCAATTCTGGTGGAATGCTTCCTTCTAGTTTGTTCTGCCAGGCTAAGAAGACTGTTAGTTCTGTCAACATCCCAAGCTCAGCAGGAACCGGACCTGATATCTGATTAGAATCAAGCTGTAACTGAAGGAGGCTTGAAGCATTCGAAAGCATTGATGGGATTGAACCGGAGATATTATTGTTACTAAGCATAAGCTCTTGAAGATTTGAGAGGTTTCCAAAAGAAAGAGGTATGCTTCCGGAGAAAGAATTCAATGAGAGGTCAATAGTTTTCAAGCTTTTGCAATTCCCGATTTCCTCAGGAATAGTCCCATCAAAATTGTTCTGCCACAATAATATCTTTTCCAGCTTCCGAAGCTTACCCAACTCTGCTGGAAGTGAACCTGAGAGATCATTTTCGTACAGGAATAAGTTGACAAGCTCCGAACAGTTGCCTATATCTGGGGGAATCTCACCAGAGAGCATCGTAGTATAAACTGAGAGTGTCTGGAGCATGCTTAGTTTACCCAGTGAAGCAGGTATTGAACCAGAAAGTTTTGTATCAGCAAGACCCAGAACCTTCAAATTCTGGCAGTCTCCGAGCTCATCTGGAATATTTCCTGCAATGTCTTTGTTCCCTCCGGCACGAATAACTTCCAAGTTTGACAGTTTGCCTAGTTCCACCGGTAATTTCCCACTTAAGTAATTATCAAATACAACAAGATTCTTGAGGCGGAAGCAATCACCGAGCTCTGCAGGAATTTGTCCAGTGAGCTGGTTGGAGTTCAAAATCAAGTCCTGGAGATTTTGGAGCCTCCCAATGCTGGAAGGAATACTTCCAACCAGACTGTTTGAACTAACATCAATCACTGTAAGGGCAGTGCAATATCCAACATCAGGAGAGATCGTTCCGGTGAGGTTAGCACCGGAAACGATGAGCTTTTGGAGGAAGTGAAGGGAGGAGAGGTTGGAAGGAAAGGAAAGAGCCAGCTCAATAGACTGTATATTGATCTCAGTGACAAAGTTTCCAGAAGAACAAGTTATGTAAGACCAGTTACAAGGGTCAGGGTCTGAAGGGTTCCAGCTGGAGAAAGCTGAAGTGGGTGTGAGCTGAGAACTGTGAAGCCATGAATATAGTGTAACAACTTCACTGTTTCCTGTAGAAGAAGGAAAGGATGGCAAAAGTACAAGGACGAAGAGAAGGAGATGATAGCTGGGGTTGTGAAGGAGGGTGGTGATCAAGGATTGCCTCGGCATTGGATGGTGGTTGTAGGCGCTGTGCTGCCTCGGCATCGGCATTGTCAATTGCCTCAAAACCCCAACCAGTCTTGGTTTTTCATTGGGTCTCTCTCTTTTTCGCTTGATTCTTATCTCAAACTCACTCTACTATGTCACCAGTACTGCCATTACTATAATAGTATTATACTTTCTTTGCAGTCAAGCAAGAAAAGGAGAGACAAAGAAAGAGAAAACAGATTGAAAGATTTGGAGCCACACCACCACCATCACTTTCGCCTCGGGGTTCTGTTCTTTGCTATAAATTTATATATTTTTTAAGTCTCCCTGAATTGAATAGGCACTCTTAGTACACATTAGCAAATACTTTCATGTGCTTTTGCATTGTTTTCCTCGACATAGTGAGTGATATGGGCTGTTTCAGTTTTGATAACTGAGCCAACCCTTTGAACTTTGAAGCTCATTCACATTACCTTAATTCCTTTCTTTTTCTGTGTGTGCAAGTTTGAAATTTTAATTTAATGCTGTTCCCCACGGAGCATTTCTTATCATGTGTGGAACTTTTGGGCAATGGATTTTCTATGCTTTGAAGTTTAATATCATCGTTTTTTCTTTCTTTTCTAGGCTTCATATTTTTGACACAAGACAATAGACATGGAAGTGAAACTTGTGCTTTGTGGAATATACCAGTTTTGAAGAGAGCAATTAATAAATCCTAGTCCTAAAGTATTTTGAGATTCCCTAATATATTTTATTTATTGTTTTTTGTTCCTTTTATAGTGGGGTTCCGGGGGTGTCATGCTTCTCACTTGCAATTTCCCACTTCCCAAACAGGCAACCATGGAGAGAATTATTATATAAGAGAAATCAATTCATTCAGAACAGAAAAAATAATATAAAACAAAATAAAAATTCATGTGACACAAATAACAAGAGAGAAGCATCATCTTGATCTGTTCGGGACAAATTCATCACAGAAAGCAAAGCATATTTTTGAGCTTAATAATAAGAGTTCTCTGCCACTAATTTTTTTTTTCTTCCTACATTTCCCTCATAAATTTTATCCCTAAAATATTTAAGCTGCATTTAGTTGTTGAGATGAGTTCAGTTGAATTGTGAATAATAATATTTTGTGGATCCCACTGAGATGTGTTTAACTTTTTTAGGTTGAGATGAATTTAACTTTTTAGGTTGAAATGTATGAAGTAGGTTGAGATGTATTTAACTTTTTTATAAAAAAAAATTGAAAAAACAGTAGATCTCATGATCAATAATTAGTTTGAGATGAGTTGAGTTAGATTCAACGTGTTTTTCTTAAATAAATTGAAGCCTAAATTTCTTCTGAACAAATGCATCACAGAATGCGCGCGTTTAATTTGGCCACGTATAATTTATTTTACTCAATGAATTACCAAATCTAGGGTGATAATATTTGCTTAGCAAATACAAATGATATGGAAAATGTCCTATTGATTGTCATAACTAATTATTAATGTAAAGATATTCCTAATTTCAAGGCTTAAGCATGTGGTGGATGAACCCACTTTCACTCCCCCAATTGGCATTGTTTATTTAGCTATGCGTCTAAGGAATAAATGTGATCATATGACTTTTTAAGTAGGTCTCTGCGTGAGTAAATTTGAGCAAAAGAAAGGGTGCTGCCCAATGCATGACCTTGGGAACCTCCCTCTATGGAATCTAAACACGTTTTGTTTTGTTTTTAAATTTCGAAAATTTCATAGATGGTTTTTTCTTGGATTTTATACAAAATGGTAGTCCAAAACAAATATATTTGAATAGAAATCTTTTTAAAATATGCTCTTGAAAATCATTTTTGAAATCCATTTATTTGGTAAAATTATTTTTTTCACAAATTATAGCAAACGAAATTGTATTAGACCAAATCAATAAAACAGGTTATAATCGACCAGAATCGGCTACCAGATGTTGAAATCATGAGAGAATCAGCCGGCCAGCTATCCAACGAGGTGGAAATCGATTTGGTTGACTAGTGGTCCAATGTTGGGAGCTTGGGGTGGCAGAGGAGAGGAGTTAGTTCTGAATTGAAATAAGAAATTGGTCGAACGAGGTTGTTTTGGCCGCAGAGAATAAAGGAAGAGCAACGCAGTAACATCAACACCATGAAGTTAACTAGAGCGCACCGTTTAATGGAACGAGTCGTTTTGATAAGTAGATTTGATATGCAATAAGTTTATTTTCATATTCAATTTATGTTATTTGGGAATGTTATGTTAGTGTCTGTGAGTGGAGTTTGTTAGTCACAGGCTGAGTGAAATTTAAAAAGGGACGTGAGCTGAGAGGGGAGGATTGTTCTGGAATTTTTTGTTGAAACTTGTGGGTTTCATCTGGAGGCAAGGAACCTCGAATACCCATTATCTAGGGCTATAAAGCGGTTGGTCCGGACCGAATGGACCGGACCGAAAGTCTCCATGGTCAGTTTCGGTCTAATGAGTAGGAGTATTTCGGTCTTCAGTCCAGTCTCAGGGTGGGGATTTTCCAAACCAAACCAACCGAACCTAAAAATTTTTATTTTTATTTTTATAAATATATTATTTTATATAATAATTGTATAATAAATTATGTAATTTTCATCTAACCTATCCCTATTTACAATATAAAATTATAATACATTCACATTCTCTAAGTTAGTAACAAAGTAATAATTAACATCATCAATATAATTATATAATTATGAAGTGATAACTAAACTAAATCACTATAAGCCTATAAGACTATAAGTCTATAACTATATATAATATTAAATTATCACTATGACTAATGACTAATGACTATAAGTTTATAACTAATACTAATATATAACTATACTAATAGTATAATATTAATACTATTATATAGTCTAATATATTATATAGCTTTACTAAATCACTATATACTATATTACTAATCACTATATCATTATAATATCAATATATCATTATAATATATATACACATACTATAAGTCTATATGTAGTACTAATGGTAACACTATAATAGTATAATATATAGTATTAATATATATTAATATATTATAAGAGTTATAAGATTATAACATAATATATAGATAATAGTATAGTTTAATATCACTATAAGTTATAACTATATATACCTAATAGGTTTATAGACTAATACAATGATTTAAAAAAAAAAAAAAAAAAAGGTCAGACCAAATGGACCGGATCAATAACTACCAAAACCGAACCAAACCGAATGGGTGTTTGGTCCGGTCCGGTTCGAAAAAAATGATGGACCGAAAAATTCGGTCCATGACAGAACCAGACTGACCCATTTACACCCCATTATCATCTTCAAGCACAATGATGAATATATGATTCTATCATCTGTTTCCTTCTCATCCATTCTATTTTATGGTTTCATTTTTATTAGAGTTACCCAGCAAGTTCACAACAAGTGGTATATGAAAGCCGACATCCATGGAAGAAGTCACACTGTTCGAGTAGCAAGAGATTCTAAACTCCCAAGAGAAAAGTCTATAGGAGCTTCATCACCATTTGAACGAATTAACATATATGCTGCTTAACTGTTTGGCAAAGCAGCAAAATATTCTTAATCAGAATAGTATGATTGAGAAGTTGATGAAACAAAAATCAGCAGATTTTTCAAGAGGAGGTAAAGAAAAGGGTTCTATATTAGAATTAAAGGAATGGAAGAAAGTGGCTACAGATCCAGCAGGAGGAAAGGAAGAATCAGTAGTTACAAAAGAGAGTTTGATTTTTTATTGTGAAAAATCAGAAACTTCATAGGAAACAGGGGTTTATCTCCGGTCTCTAAGGGTGCCGATTCTCATCATAGTGGAGAAATTCTAGATGAATTTCTTAGAGAACAACAACTTAGTGCCTTGCAAGAAGAAGACAAACAAGCTAGAAAGAATTTCCCTCTTCCTTTGTTGAAGAAAAGCAAACGGCCATTTAAACCCATGGAGGTTGTCATCTACAGGAGAAAAGCGAAAATTTCCCCCATGGAAAGGATCCCACACAATTGGCCACGACTCGTATGGCATCCCCCTTGGCCAAAATGCAACACTCAGTCTCTGTTTGTGTGTCGCCTTGGGAGAATTTGGGTCTGTTTGGACATGGGTGAACTCTTGCAAGGTAAACCCTAAGCTAAATCGTCATCGTTTTCTCATGACCATCACCCACCCCCTTCCATTTCCACTATTCTTTTCATCTCGTGGCGATCCCTCAGCCTTATTGTCCACATCGTACGATCTACCCCTACCCCATAGAAGCATTTTGACATTTTTGCCGAAATTTTGGACCCCAAAGAAGATTGGTCCTGGATCTCAGCATAAGAAAACCCTCTCCTTATTTAACCCATTTGACATTTTGGAGGCAAAGGAGACCTTGAACCTATCACACAGGGAGAGAGTAGAGGACCTAGGCCCTTAGAAGATACTCTTCCTACAAGCCCAAGTAGCTCGCCTTGCCTCCCTTCCACCCTGTCTCGCTCAACACCTCGTTGCCATTGTCGAAGTACTTATGCTAGTGAGCTTTAATTGTTAGAATACTGCCATACTGGGGCTTAAACTATGGTGAGAAGGTATTTCCGTCAATCGACCATGAGATCCTCAAGGGCATAGTGGCGCAGTTCTACACCAACTTACTCCTCACCGTAGATCCACATGCTACATCTAGAGTTGGACGTGGTGGATTTAGAGGTGATGGTGGCCGTGGGAACGGCGATTTCGTTGCAATATCCAAAATCCGTGGCCGATTGGGTGGTTTTGGGACCATAGAGAAGTGGGTTAGTGGAGCATATGCTGGTCATTCTGCTGTTTGCTTAAAGGATTTTGAAGGAAAGTAATGGGTTGGTGATTCAGGCCATGAAAATGAAAAGGGAGAAAACGAATTGGTGCTCAGGACGAGAAGAATTTAAAAATGAGATCTCCATGACAACTCAAACCAAGAAGACCATTACTTTGGAGATTCAGACCTTCGACTAGAAGCACCTCGTCGTTGTCGAAAGGCAACTTGAAGAGGGCCAAACCTTAGCCGCGGCGTAGTAGTATGGGGTGGAGTCTCTGGTGGCTGTGTAGGAATAGACCCACAGAGAAAGCTCCGCCACTCGTCGACCCGCTGCTAGCCATTCCCTCATTTTCGACGGCTACATCTGGCCTTATACCATGACCAAGCATTTTGGAAGTTCCAAGATGGAAGCTCCCATTGTCTCTGCTCAACGCTGATCCAAAGCTCCCTTTTCCTTTCTTGGCTCAACTGAAGCTTGGTATTGCTTTTGAAGACGAAGGACTAGGGACTAAAGATCAGCAACTAAGAAAGAACACTGGAACTCAAGGTGTCACTCTATCATTTATGTGTTATTTCAAATAGAAATTCACAAGAGCCCCTCAAGAAGTTTAGAGCAAGAACTTAAGCTGCTGGAAAACATATATTCCTCAATTTTCGTTCAGGAGGGAGAAGCAACAAATTGGGGTGATGCTTTGATGAGTGTACGAACGTGCACTCTAAATACCCTATTATTGGACTATAATGCTAAAATGTGAACAGAAATTATAGGAATTAATGTATATTCTTGAATTGAGTTTCTATTTATTTTGAGATACTCCTAAGCAGATTTTTATGTTTAATTTTAGGGCTTATAATAGAGTAAGTCAAAACCTGGTCAAATTCAAAGGACTTTCAAATGGGCAAGAGTTGGAACAACCTAAGAACTTTCAATGAGTGTAGGACTCTTCAAATAAGGATAATGATGAAATTTAAGAGTAATTCGGATCAAGAAAAATAGTCAGAGTCCAACATGCTCTAGGAAACTATATAGATATACTTTAGTATTTCAAACGTAACTTTTTACTCACATATCAGATTGATTCGATTCTAGATGCGTTGGAAAGCTAACTTAAAGGGCTATGACTTTGTCTCGAATAAGAATTTCCAAATTCAAACTCGTGAAGTGCGTACGTGGCTGCCAAGATAAGTCTTAATATTTAGGCGATTTTTCTAGGCTGGAATCATGAAGATATTAGGGTTTCTTTCCTACCCTATATAAGGATATCATTAGGAGGCTGAAGAGAGGAAGAATGAAGGAATTTAATTGTCATGGCCGCCGTTTGCTTTACCTTTCTCTTAAGATTTTTGTTGTCCATTATATTTATGGGTAACTAAATTCTCAAGCAGGGTTAGGGATGAACTTGCACATTAGATGGTATTTATAATTTATTTTTTTATTTATGTATTTAATTTTCAATTACTAAAACTCTTTTGTTTTATCATTCTCAATTCATCGTTGATGTTCTCTTCTCCGAATAATTATAGAATTTATTCTGTTTATGGATTCAGTCATACTTTTTCTATTGAATGCATTAGTTTTTTGATTATGTTTGGATCAATTATTTATTTATATTGATTTAATTCTTTGCTGCAATATCGCTCTCAAAGTATATTGTCGTCGTAGGATTTTCTCAATAGTGATAATAATTTACGTATTTTAAAAGTGGTGAATGATTTTTCAAAGAGTTATATTTGGTTTAATCTTGGTTTATAAATCTATATTTTCATATTGAAAATTTTGGGAATTAAGTTTCCAATTGAATTATCCAATGAATTAAGAATAATTAAAATACCAGATTTGTGCAATGGATTCCTGACGTTCTACTATTTGTCAAATTGAGTACTTTTTTCGTTAATCAATTTGCTTCACTTTAATTTACATTTAAAATTAATCTTTGTTATCTATTAATCATTTGATATTTTTCCTTAGTTTCTTTGTTCCTTCTACTATTCTTTTAATTTGTCTCTCTGTAGAATCGACACCCTAAAACTATGCTACAACTACTGCATTATTCTTTGGGTATAATCAAATTTTAGCGCAGTTGCCGGGGAGACGGTAAAAGAATTGCTAGATTATTTTTTCAGTTGTTTGTAAAGGCGGTAACTTCGTTCCTTCTTTTTGCTTGCTGTATTTTATTTTATTTTATTTTTCTCTTTTTCTTTTGATTATTTTGTTACCTTGCATGCACAGATATAGAAACGCTTTGGATAGATTTGCTTATAGGCCTGTGCTAGAGTCAGGATCAAACTTTTTAAATCTTTTATTTGACAATCCATTTAGTTCTGAAGAAATGAGTGAACACGAAAATCAACCCATTAGAACTCTCCAGGATTACCTCCACCCTACACACACAGCCACACCATCATGCATCATGTTTCCAACTAATATTCACCAACTGGATTTTAAAACAGGGATGATACAATTACTCCCTACTTTTCGTGGCTTGGAAAATGAAAATTCATATGTGCACATTGGGGAGTTTGAGAAAGTTGTTGCGACTTTTCATTGTCACAATGCAACTGATGACGTTGTGAGACTTAAGTTCTTTCATTTCTCTTTGAAGGATAGAGCTAAGAGTTGGCTATATTCACTGAGACCCCGATCTATTGGGTCATAGAGTGAGATGACTTAGGTCTTCTTTAATAAATATTTTCCTCAACATAAGACCAATGCTTTAAAAAGGTAAATCTCCACCTTTGCACAAAAGGATAGTGAGACTTTGTATCAGTCTTGGAAGAGATTTAAGGAGTTGTTGAATATGTGTCCTCACCATGGGTATGAGAATTGGCGCTTAGTGAACTATTTTTATGAGGGATTTACATATAGAGAGCGCCAATTTGTGGAAATGATGTGTAATGGTGAGTTCTTACAGAAAGATCCTGATGAGGCCATAGAATACCTCAATGAGTTTGCTGAAAAAGCTTACACTTGGACTGGACCTAGTGCTACTGAGAGCACAAATAGGTCCCAACCTGCAGGAAACCCAAATGGTGGTGGAATTTACCATCTCAGGGAAGAAGATAGCCTAAAGGCTAAAGTTGAGATGCTCACTAGGGAGTTAGAGGTATTAAAGAATAAGGACTTAAATCAACACACATGGCTAATCATGCAGAGTCTTTTGGACTATGTTTTGTGTGTGGCGGGGTAGATCATCTCGCCCAAGAGTGCCCCACACTTGTTGAGATGAGAGGGGTGTATGGGGAACAATGTAATGCATTGGGTATGTACAAGAAGCCTTTTACACCTTACTCTAATACCTATAATCCAGGGTGGCACAATCACCCTAATTTTAGCTGGAAGTCTAAAAACCAGCACCTGTACAACCCCCTAAATCATATCCTGCACCATATCATGCACTTTCATCTTTTAGAAGTCCTTTAGAAGATACTTTGTATGCGTTTATTGAAGCACAGGGTAAGACTAACCAAAAATTTGAATAGTTGATTACGCATGTTATGGAAGAAAATAAGGAGATAAAGAGCCAAGTATCCAAATTGATAAACTCATTGAGTGTGAATGAGCGAGGTAAGTTCCATTCTCAAACTCAGTCCTCACACCAAGGTCAACACATGGCGAAAGAAAATTTGAAGGAGGTGAATGCCATTCTGATATGAAGTGGTAAGTCATTACACATCCCAACAACGAACAAATCAGAGGATGTGGAAAAGGATCAAGATAGTAGTGATGCCGAGCTGCCCAAAGAACCTGAGGTGACAAAGAGTCCTGTCAAGTTACCATTCCCTCAATCTTTAAAATCAAGCAAGCGAACTCTAGATCTAAACAATGAAATCTTAGAGAATCTAAAGCAGGTAAAAATTAATCTTCTCCTTTTACATGTGATTAAACAAGTGCCTACTTATGCAAAAGTTCTCAAGGATTTGTGTACAGTTAAGAGGAAGCACCATGTGAAGAAGACTACGTTCCTAACAGAGCAAGTGAGTGCTCTAATTGAGCAGTGCATTCCTCCCAAGTACAAGGATCCTGGTGGTCCAACCATTCCATGCAACATTGGAGATCATGAGTTTAGGCAAGCCTTGCTAGATTTAAGAGTTAGCGTGAATCTAATGCCTTATTCAATTTATTTGTAGTTTGGTTTGGGTGAAATTAAGTCCATTTCTGTTGTGCTTCAATTGGCTGACCTTTCAGTTAAGAAACCAAGAGGGATAGTTGATGATGTTTTGATCCAAATTGACAAGTTTTACTACCCTGTTGATTTTTTAGTTTTGTATACTCAATCGGTTGTTGAGTTTAACTCTAAGATTCCTCTCATATTAGGTAGATCTTTCATTTCTACCGCTAATGCACTTATAAACTGCAGGAATGGGTTGATGAAACTATCTTTTGGAAACATGACCATGAAGGTCAACATATCCACATCAGTAAGCAACCTGAGGAGAACGATGAGTGTCAACAAACATACATGATTGACACACTCATAGACAAGGGAGTTCATACAACTCACGATTCCGATTCTATTGAATATTTTCTTGTTAATTCTGAATTTGATACTATGAATGATTCATCTGATGTTGTTAATGTTTGTGCTATTTTTGATGAATTTCAGGATTATGGCCCACATATTTTGCATCCAAAATTTGAGGAGCTGTCTAAAAAAAGTGAAAATCAGATTCCTTCAAGCATGGATAGTCTCAAGTTGGAATTGAAGCCACTGCCCTCAGGTTTTAAGTATGCATTTCTCAGCCTAGGTGACACTTCTCCTATTAGTATTTCTTAGAAATTGAATGCAGATAAGTTTAAGAAATTTCAGTTGACCGAGTTAAAGGAGTTGAAAAATGATGCTTATGAGAACTCTAGAATCTATAAGGCTAAAATGAAAGCGTTTCATGATAAAAATATTTTGAGAAAAAAGTTTAAGCCTAATGATTCTTATATGATTCTAGATTCTATAAGCACCCAGGAAAACTTCGGTCTAGATGGACTGGCCCCTTTGTCGTGAAACATGATTTTGAAAATGGGGCAGTAGAAATAGGATATCCTAAGGATGGTCGGATCTTTAAAGTAAATGATCAACGCCTTAAAGTATTAATTGATAGGCAGGTTCTGGAAGTGGAAGACATTCCACTTGTGGATCCGGTCTATCAACCTTGACCACACCACATAGGTATGTTTTTTTTTCTTCTTTCTTAATTTGTTTTGCTTGTTTTGTTTTATTTTTGTTTTATTTTATTTTATTTCTTTTCCTTTTTGTTTGTTGTTGTTCTCTTTGTTTTTGTTTGCAGGTTAATTTCATTTTGTCATTTCAGGTTACTATTTTTTTTGCTTAGCAAGCTACTCACGTCACTTATCAGGTGTATTCTACTCTTTTTAGTTACTCCCCATTTAAATTTGACTCCTAAACATTGAGGACAATGTTTCATTTAAGTTGGGGGGTGGTGGTGCAAATTCAGTATTTAAAATGCTTGTTGAAACTCTGTGGCATATTTTCATGTGTCAAATTTTTTTTAATTTGCATCACACATGCATCATTTTCACATGTGTACTCATTCTCATTCATAGTCATCTTCGTTAATTCACCAAACCCACCATAATCATTTTTGCTGAAGCATTCACAGAACCCCTAATGCACTCATCCAAACTTTGTGGTAAGATAGTGGTTTGACACATGTAACTAGAGAACTCTTTTGCTTAAGCATTTATATGAGTTTTGGAAAGGATTGAGAGCCTACAAATGCAATAAATTGTGATAAACATTCATTGATCTATTGAATTAGGCACTTCTTGTGAAAATATCATTACATGATTTGTGGTAAGATGGTAGATATACTTGGAATATGACGAAGGTTAACTTAGGATCAACGTTTGAGCCTTTCAAACTAACCCTTTCCATCAAAGACTCCTAGTAGTCAACTTTGAGCCAATAAACACATGTAACTTTTTGTTTTCATATACTCACATCATCCATACCTCTCCACATTGGAGTATAACCTATACACTGATTTTTCCTACCCTTCTTACTTTCAAGTGTGTATTAGATATGGAATTTTTATCTTTTCTATAGAAAAATAAAAGGAGAGAGAGAAAGGAAAAGAACATGAGTTACAAGGTGTTCAAGTGAGTGAGTCTCAAAGGTAAAAATATCAAGGTTGGGTAAAAATAGCAAAATACCAGAGTGATATACATAATTGTTCACCAAGTTTAAAAAAAATGAAAAAAAAAAGAATTAGAAAAAAGAAAGAGAAAAAGAGGCATTATTCGATGATTTGAAAAGTTAGAGAGTACATCAAGTGAGAAATATGGTTTATTGAGAGGTTTAATAAGATTCCCTTTATATATACTTGGCAATTTTTGAATCATTTTCATCTTTTTCTTTCATATAGCCCCGAACCCAAATCACGTTACAACCTTTTATGTTGACCGTTTTGATCCTAAGTAAGGTTTTGGAAAGAGTGATGGAAGTCTCATTTATTAGTGTTCCTATCATAAGATCAATGTTTGCTTGTTACTTGTACATAATTGCCTAATTCCTCATGAGAGTGTGTACACTCATTGTCAACTCTATAGAGAGAATCCTCACACGAAACACTTTTATACCCGTGAGTTATGGAGTTGAGCCTTTCGCTTGAGATGTTCTTAATGTTGCATGTGTCAGGGCTTCTGGTTAAATGGATATAGTTCGGAACACATACACACTCTATGGATTGCTATAGGTGGATTGCTTGTGATAGGGTTATTGAATTCCTAAGATTGTTTTGATATGTGAATCTGAAAAGTGTGACTTGGTGGCCTTTGTGTGTGATTTTATTTGATCTATCTCGTTGTTTTGGTATGAAAATTCCTAAGGACTAGTAATGCGTAAGTTGGGGGGTGTGATGAGTGTACGTAAGTACACTCTAAATACCCTATTATTAGACTATAATGCTAAAGTATGAATTGAAATTATAAGAATTAATGTGTATTCTTGAATTGAGTTTCTATTTATTTTGAAATACTCATAAGCAGATTTTTATGTTTAATTTCAGGTCCTATAAAAGAGTAAGTCAAAACCCGGTAAAATTCAAAGGACTTTCAAATGGGCAAGAGTTGGAACAACCTAAAAACTTTCAATGAGTGTAGCACTCTTCAAATAAGGATAATGATGGGGTTTAAGAGTAATTCGGATCAAAAGAAATAGTCAGAGTCCAACATGCTCTAGGAAACTGTCTGAATATGCTTTAGTATTTCAAACGTAACTTTTTACTCACATATCGGATTGATTTGATTCTAAATGTGTTGGAAAGCTAACTTAAAGGGCTACGTCTTTTTCTCTAATAAGAATTTCCAAATTCGAATTCCTGAAGTACATTCATGAGTGCCAAGATAAGTCCTAACATTTAGGCGATTTTTTTAGGCTGGAATCATGAAGATATTAGGGTTTCTTTCCTACCCTATATAAGGATATCATTAGGAGGCTGAAGAGGGGAAGAATGGAGGAATTTAATTGTCATGACTGCTGTTTGCTTTACCGTTCTCTTGAGATTTTTGTTGTCCATTATATTTATGGGTAACTAAATTTTCAAGTAAGACTAGAGATGAATTTACACATTAGATGGTATTTATAATTTATTTTTGATTTATGTATTTGATTTTCAATTACTAAAACTCTTTTGTTTTATCATTCTCAATTTATCGTTGATGTTCTCTTCTCCGAATAATCATAGAATTTATTCTGTTTATGGATTCAGTCATGCTTTTTCTATTGAATGGATTAGTTCTTTGATTACGTTTGGATCAATTATTTATCTATATTGATTTAATTCTTTGCTACAATATCACTCTTAAAGTATATTGTCGTCGTAGGATTTTCTTAATAGTGATAATAATTTACGTATTTTAAAAGTGGTGAATGATTTTTCAAAAAGTTATATTTGGTTTAATCTTAGTTTATAAATCTATCTTCCGATTGGAAATTTGGAAATTGAGTTTCCAATTGAGTTATCCAATGAATTAAGAATAATTAAAATACCAGATTTGTGCAAGGGATTCCTGACGCTCTACTGTTTGTCAAATTGAGTACTTTTTTCGTTAATCACTTTGCTTCACTTTAATTTACATTTAAAATTAATCTTTATTCTCTATTAATCATTTGATATTTTTCCTTAGTTTCTTTGTTCTTTCTACTATTATTTTAATTTGTTTCTCTGTAAAATCGACACCTCAAAGCTATGCTATAACTACCGCGTTATTTTTTCGGCGTATCATGCTTCAAGACTAATGTAGGAAATTTACTCATGGAGAGCTTGTCATTATCAGTTGAGGGACTTCTTGAAGACACTAACAATCAGCAAGTAAATGAAGAAAAAGGGGCCTCACAACCTCTCTTGGCTTTACAATCACTACATACAAGTGAAGATCATTTTGAGGGTGAAGGTCTCAAAGTGAAGTACAATGAAGAGCAAGCTAAGCAAAAGAAACTCCTTATTGAATTTCAGGAGGCCTACATTTTGTTTTATGTAAGACAGTTACACCCTGGTTTTCAAGTATAGGATAGGCACATAAGTCATGCCTGGATCCAAATATATTGAATACATCTCCTAAGTCAATTCTAGACAGTGTGGAAGGTGCCAATACTCTAGATCCTAATGTGTCTTGCATTGATAATTATGATAAAAATGATAAAAGTGTCTCCTAAAACAAAAAAGAAAAAAAAAAAGAGATGAAGGGGTTGAGGTCAATGAAACGAGAGATGCCGTTACTAGGAAAACTGAACAATTCTTACAAAGGTTAAACCAAGATGAACTTGGGTCCAAATATTCTAAAGATGATAATATTAACATATAAATATTAGTTCCTTTTTTACCCTCTATATATAGCAATAGAATATTCTAGAAATAGGTTTACAAACTTTTATTCCTTTTCTGATTCTCTGTAACAAAATTAATTCTCTTTGTATGTGTATAAATACACACTGCCTTTAATATGAATATACGATGGAATTCATGAGAAATAGCAAGCTTAACTTGGTATTAGAGCTGCTTGACTAGCAGTCTCTTGGCAAGATCTCTACTGCTATGTTGATGGCACTGCCTTGTCCAAAAACATTTGTTGCATCCGGCTCAGATTCCCCTCCCACACTCAATCCTAATTTCACCTCTTGGGTTCACACAGACCAATTGGTCCTTAGTGTCTTGTTTTCTTCTCTATCAGACTTTGTCATTGGCCATGTGTTATCTGCAACTACGTCTCATTCTTTATGGGTATCTCTTTATTCTATGTTTGCATATCACTCTCAAGCTAAAGATTTTCATATTAGGTTTCAACTAACCAATCTTTCTCGTGATGATAAAACCATCACTGAGTATTTTGGAAAGGTAAGATCCCTTGTCGATACCTTAGCTGCTACAGGCAATCCATTGCCAGATAAAGAGTTAGCCACATATCTGTTTACAGGTCTAGGCCCCATTTATGAGTCCTTTTTTACCTCGATCACTACCCGTTCTGAACCCCCCTCATCTCATGAGCTGTTCTAGTTACTTTTAATTTATGAAAGTTGAATGGCTCATTCCACCAAGAGTTACTTGACCCTTCAGCCAATGTCAATTTTCAGTCCTCTCAAGGAGGTCGATCTCAAAGGGGTAGACATTCCTTTCGAGGAAGACAAGGTTGTGGTCGTGGTAATTACAGGAGTCATGGTGGTCGTTCCAGTTCTAATTTCTCTGGGAACCAAACTCAAACACCTGGTGGGACACGTCTCGTTTGCTAAACACTTGGTGGGACACGTCTCGTTTGCTAAGTCTGTCAAAAAATGGCTCATGTAGCTTTGCAATGTAGACACTGTTTCAATCACTCCTACCAATTTGAGGCTCCACCATCCTTCTCTGCCAATTACACCACCAACTACCCAAGTTCCCAACCTTCCGCAGATACCACTTGGTACCCAGACTCAATAGCCACTCATCACATCACAAACAACTTTAGCAACCTCAACCTGTCCAGCGAATAGTATACTGGTAATGAAGCTATCCGAGTGGGTGATGGATCGTGTCTTCCAATTCAGCACATCATTGAATCATATTTTCCTTCTACCTCTTCTTCTTCCTTTCATTTGCACAATTTTCTTCATGTTCCGCATATCACGAAAAATTTGGTCTATGTTCTTAAATTATGCATAGACAACTCTTGTTTCTTTGAATTTCATGCCACCCATTTTTCTGTGAAGGACAATCGGACATGGATGTCCCTCCTCACCGGACCAACGCGTAACGGACTCTATGTTTTTCCTTCAATAAAACCACCATCTGCCTCTGCTCATGTTGGTGAGAAAGCTCCTTTCTCTCAATGGTATAGACTCCTCGGACACGCTTCACTCGAGCTTGTTTCTCAAGTGCTGCACCAAAAGTGTTTGCTTATTTCTCACAAAGACCCAGATTACAAATATCCCGATTGTCCACTGGCCAAAACACACCGTTTACCATACTCTTCAAGTTGGGCCCAATACAAGAAGCCCTTAGAACTTGTTAGTGCGGATTTTTGGGGCCCATCTCTTGTAATCTCTCAAAATGGTTTCAAATACTATGTTTCCTTTGTAGATCATTTTACTCGCTTCACTTGGTTATTTCCACTGAAATTAAAATCCGATGTTGTTAAGTGTTCTCCTCCGTTTTACCTTTTATTGAACGTTTATTCAACTCAAAATTGTTTGTGCTTCAAATTGATAATGGTGGTGAATTTAAACCAATGACCACATTGTGTCAAGAATTTGGCATTACACATCATTTTTCTTGTCCCCATGCTGATCAACAAAATGGACTAGTTGAACGCAAGTATCGACATATTGTCGAAACCAGACTTGCTCTTCTAGCCCATTCATCTCTTCCAACAAATTTTTGGGTCGAGAATTTTGAAATTGCCACTCATTTAATCAATTTACTTCCCTCAAAAGTTCTCAATAACAAATCCCCATATTTTTTGGTCCATAACATAGAACCCGACTACACTTTTTTGAAAGTTTTTGGATGTGAGTGCTGGCCCAACTTGCAGCCTTACAATAAAAATAAACTCATGTTTCAGTCCAAATCTTGCATTTTCCTGGGCTATAGTGGCACTCACAAGGGGTATAAATGTTTGGACCCTCAAAACCAAAGACTCTACATATCTAGAGATGTGACTTTCAATGAAAAAGCATTTCCCTTCTGTCATTCTAAGCCTGCTACTTCATGCCCAGCCCAGATAACTCATTCACACATTACTCTACCATTATTTCAAACATTCATATTAGGCCCAGGTCCAAGCTCTCCCTCCTATCCAAATACCACCTCAAGCCCCATTCCTCTCTCATGCCCAACATCCACCCCGAGCCCCAATTCCCTTTCCTCTGAAAACCCTAATATCTCTTCTCCATCAAATTTCTCTCTCAATCCTTCTACATTCTCATCTCCAGATTCTTCTACTTTTCCAAATCCTCTCCAAACTTCTTTCCCTCAGTTATCAACTGTTCTTCACCCACCTCATTCCCCTGTGATCACCCGCAATCACACAAACTCATCTCGCCCTCGTGTTCCCACAGACGGCATGATCCCTTACCCACCTGGGAGACACTGTCTTCCCACCACGGTTACTGCTCCAGATGATCCTCCCAGCTTCTCTGTTGCCAACAAATTCCCTGAATGGCAAAAAGCAATGGCCGACGAACACGATGCTTTAATCCAGAATAAAACCTGAAGTCTGGTACCTCCTAACTCTTCCTTTAATGTCTTAGGCTGTCGTTGGGTTTTTAGAACTAAATTTAAATCTTATGGCTCTTTTGAAAGAAGAAAAGCCCGATAGGTAGCCAAAGGCTACCATCAACTACCTGGTCTTGATTTCCATGATACGTATAGTCCTGTTGTAAAATCATGATATTGTTTCTTGATGTTTCTCATGGCTGGCCTCTACGCCAATTAGATATTCAAAACGCCTTTTTGCATGGTGAATTATCTGATACAGTTTACATACAACAACCTCGAGAGTTCATTGACCAAAAATTTTCACACTATGTGTGTAAACTTCACAAGGCCCTTTATGGTCTCAAACAGGCTCCTAGAGCGTAGTTTGCACAACTTAGCTCATGGCTGATTGAATATGGTTTCTCATCATCACATGCAGATCCTCTTTATTTATCTTTAATCATGGTGATTTAAGAATGTTCATGCTTATCTATGTGGATGATATAGTGGTGACTGCCTCGAAACCCAGTGCTATTGATTCTCTAATTTGTACTCTGTCTACTGCCTTTTCTGTTAAAGATGTTGAAAAATTGTCTTTTTTTCTTGGGCTTAAAATTGATTATTTGGGCTCTGGTCGCCTTCTATCTCAATGGAAATACATCAAAGAGTATTGAATAGAAACAATATGCTTCATTCAAAACCCATAAATTCTCCAATGGCAGCTTCCCTTAAGCTTTCACAATATGATAGCCCTCAGTTTGAGGACAACACTCTGTTTCGAAGTATTGTAGGAGGCCTTCAATACTTATCTCTCACTAGACCCGACATAACTTTTGCTGTGAATAAGGTATGCTAGTTTATGCACTATCCAAAAGTTTCTCACTGGACTGCTGTGAAAAGGATACTTAGGTATCTCAAGGCCACACTCAAATATGGTCTGCTTTTTAAGTCCAGCTCTAATATTTCTCTCCAAGCCTATACAGATGCAGATTGGGCAGGATGTCCAGATGATAGGAGATTTACAGGCGGCTTTGCTGTTTTCTTGGGCAATCACCTCATTTCTTGGAGTTCCAAGAAACAAAAGAATGTAGCCCGATCAAGTACGAAAGCTGAATACAAGTCCTTTTCTTCCACTACAGCAGAGTTGATATGGTTACAAACCATGGTTAAAGAGTTGGGCATCTCCCTATCTCAGGCTCCTACACTTTGGTGTGACAACATTGGAGCCATCTACTTATCTGCCAACCCAGTCTATCATTCACGAACCAAGCACATGGACATCGACTATCACTTTGTGAGGGATAGAGTTGTTGCCAAACATTGACAGTCTCATTCTGTAGTTCCAAAGAGCAACTATCTGATGTTTTTACTAAATCCTTGGTGTTTGATAAATTTGCTGCCTTCCGTTCGAGTCTCACTGTTGTGGACACCCCATTGGACTCGAGGGGGCGTATTAACATATAAATATTAGTTCCTTTTTTACCCTATGTATATAGTAGTAGAATTTTCTAGAAATAGCTTTATAGACTTTTATTCCTTTTCTGATTCTCTGTAACAGAATTGATTCTCTTCGTATGTGTATAAATACACACTGCCTTTAATATGAATATACAATGGAATTCATGAGAAATAGCAAGCTTAACAGATAAAATCGTGGATAACTCTTCAACGCCACTTGGGAAGTTGTGTGTACTCAAGCAAAATGTATATGGCTTCACACGCACAAGATTGAGGACATTTTGGGCAAACTTTCGCATGATATATAAGGATCTGCCAACTATGTGTGACCTCGGTACTAACATACCCAAGTGGGGTGATTGGTTTTATGCTGTGTTCTACCAGGGGCCAATTACACTAATGTTCTTAACCTTAAGGACAAGATTCTTAAACAAGGGAAGATTGTTGGGAGCTTGGAGTGGCAGGAAGAAAGGAAACTTGAGCTCGACAGAGGAGAGGGGTTAGTTCTGAACTAAAGTAAGAAATTGTTCGAACGAGGTCATTTTGGGCGTAGGGAATAAAGGAAGAGCAACGCAGTAGCAACACCATGAAGCTAACTAGAGCGCACCGTTTAATGGAGCTCTTATTGGAACGAATCATTCTGATAAGTAGATTTGATATCCAGTAGGTTTATTTTCATGTTCAATTTCTATTATTTGGGAATGTTACGTTAGTGTCAGTGAGTGGAGTTTGTTAGTCACGGGCTAAGGGACGTGAGCTAATATGGGAGGATTATTCTGGAATTTTCTGTTGAAACTTGTGGTTTTTGTCTGGAGGCAGGGTACTTCGCATACCCATTATCATCTTCAAGCACAGTGATGAATATATGATTCTATCATTTGTTTCCTTCTCATCCATTTCCATTTTATTATTCCATTTTTGTTAGAGTTACCCAACAGGTTCATAACATCCAATCAGTTCAATTCTTGGTTTGCATAGGATTCAAACTGGTGAATCCAATTATATATGTTTATAGCTTTTTATATACTTATATAAATTAACGCCATTTAACTTGCTTTAACTTAAGTAAGTTAAATGATGTTGTTTAAGATGAAAAGTAACAAAAAAAAAAAAGAAGTAAAATGCCCCGCCGTTTGGTTAGAGTTGAAGCCCTAATTAGCCTCTTCTCTACTCCATTCTTTGACTGAATTTTGAATCCCCCTCTCTCTCTCTCTCTCTCTCTCTCTCTCTCTCCAAAGCTGCAAACCAATGGTCCCACAAGCTACTTCTCACATCCCGTCATCTCTGTCACCCGTCGTTGTCTCAATAAGTTTGAATATTAAAGTTTAATATTTTTTGTCTCCCAAATCGTCATCGTCGATTGTCACCAATGACGCAAACTGATGAATAGACAGCAGCTCAGCTGACACCAGACCGATCTGTTCTCTACCCTCCCTTCAATTAATTTTGTCGGTTTGGGCTACTCAAAATGGTTGGTAGGTTGGTGTTGGTTTTGTTCCGAAACCACATGGACCAACGGATTTTTCAAGTCTAAAATCATTGATCTTACTGTCTCTTTTTTCTTTTCCCCTAAGCAAGCTCAATAAATTATAATTAAGAGATACAGAAATACATGAGTAAGGGGTAGGGATACCCCAGCAAACACCCATTATTAACTAATTTTGCATTATGTAAAAAGAAAAAGAAATAGACCGTGGAAACAAATCAATTTTTCCTACCCTTCCCTGCTAAAAGAAAGCCGCACAAAATAGCGGTTTTTATTCAATCCAAGAATGGGATTTTAGTTCCATGATCGTAGGCCATGGTGATGACTGCATTTTGTCTTGAAGTGGCTATTAAGAAATTCCCTGCCTCGTCTTCACGATCTTGTGGCCAAATAGGACAACTCTTATAATAAAAAGTCAGTTAAAAAATCTGAACTCCATTGCGTTATATGTCATCGCACAAATCCTGTGGCTGTTTGAATATTTTACTAAACTCTTTACACATAAGAGTATCCTAGCAAAATCAGAGAAAAATATTTAGGAATACGATAAGGAAAGCATTAAAATAGAGGTAAAAATGGATGGATTACAGTTTGGATCAACTCTAGTAGACTTTGGAATCTATGAAATTACAGTGGGGCCCACATGCTTGTCTCTTAGCAGCCACCATAGTCAGATCTGAAGGATCTGATGGTGGCGAGTCCATTGGTCCGACGTGTGTGGTGAGAAAAGTTCCCAGAATGAATAGTGCGTGAGGCCCACGAGCGGTTGTCGGTGGTGTGTGAGGCCCACTCACAATGATTTTTGCGAAACCGCCACTTCTCTCTAAAAGATTTGTGGCTTGGAAGCCTTCTCGTGTCGTGCGTATCTCTCGAGTATTGCCTAAAACTTCAGATCTGTCTTTTGCAATCTTAGAGGAAGCAAAACAATTAAGAAATGAGAACTAACTTTATAGACAAAGTGGGAACATGAAAAAAGAAGAAAAGGAGAGTAAGAAGGAGGTCGAGGCCTCCCCCTCCTCTTCGGCAAGCCAGATCTAGGTTTGGAGGTTTTTTTTAAGAGAGAGAGAGAACTGTCATTTGGATCCTTCTCCTATCTCACTTTATCTGAACTATCAATTCAGTGCCTAGTTACAGCTAAAAATTAATTCAAAAAATATCATTGATCGGCCATGTTTAGTTTCCCAATTTTTTTAAAAAATAAAAAATGACTCCGATTCAAATATCTTTCACTCTAATTTTTCATTTGATCATTTTCTTATGTTTCAATGAAAAAGAAACACAAAAATAAAAACCGATTTTACAAAATCTAAAAAAATACTACTTTAAAAGAATTATATTTATAACAACTTTTCAATTTTATCTACACAGTTTCACAAACTTTAATAAAGCATATTTAGAAAAGCTTTTACTTGAATTTTTCTGTATACTTTCAAAAATCCAATAAAAATGTATCTCAAAATCTTTCAAAGAAAAATTCTAAAAAATTTCTCAAAATACTTCTTAAATTAACGAAACATACTTGACATTCTACCTCCTAGATTTTATAATTTCTAATCACATCAGTTAATATGACATAGGTTAAGTCAATTAAATAAGATATCATGCAAAACCTGACATGTAAACTTATAGGAAAAATCTAGTTGTAAGCGATTCTGCGTACAAATACGCGTACTTATTTAATAAAATTGGTCAGAAAATAGATTTTATTAAAAAGAGTGCTAATTTGAATTTAGAATATGAAGGCAACAATATTAACACATAGATTGGTACGCAAACTTACTTGTATATAGCAAAATTCAAACTTATATGACTGAAAACAAAAAACAAAAAATAAAACGTCATTTTAAAAAGGAAAGAGTAGAAGAATAAAGAGATGCAAATATAAACAAACGCAAACAGATACTAGGCTGTTGGCCCAATTGAGAGAACCCTTCTCCAAAATTCTCCTCCTATGGGCCCTACCGTCTCAAAGCCTCAAAGCTTTGTGAGGTTCAGAGCAACGGATACGGTGTCTGAATTCCAAATCACCTTATGTATTGTAGGCTTGTAGCAGCGTGTTTGATAAGTACTTCAGTTCAGCAAACATGGCTTCCTCAGCTATTTTCCATGGTATGTGCTTCATTTCACCGCGCACTCCAAAATGTTACAAAAATCAAGCCCTACGTCTCACCCAGTCTCAGTTCCTTTCCTCGGAATCCTTTTTGAAGTCAAAGAAACAATCTTTGCTCTCAAGCATCCATCTTAGAACCCAGAAATCTCGCTCATCATTCGCTGTCTTCGCTGCGCAGTCTAATTTCTTGAAAGGTTAGCTTCACTGGGTTCTCTTTGTTTGCTTGCTAACAATGGTTTTCGAATTTGCTCCAACGTGGCTGAGTAATGATCCTATCTGTGTTTGCGGGATTTTGGTTAATTATGAATGTAATTGTCTGTTTTTTTATCAAGAGTGGAAAAAAATTACTAGTGGACTGGTTTGTAGGGATAATTTTGGAAGCAATTAAGAGTAACTTCCCAACTTAATATCAAAAGAAAATTATCATTTGATTGTGCATTGTTTATTGAGATTCCTATCTTTACTGGAGTGGAGAAAAATAAAAACGTGTGGAACTAGAAAATGCCATTATATTTTATGGTTTTTTGCTATTAAAATGATGTTTTAATCGTTGAAATAAGATGTTTACCTAGCTTGTGAGGCAAGGTTGAATTGAAACGAGACTTTCTAGTCCGGTTGCCTATAGATGAATGGTTTTGCATTAAGTTGAATATAGAAGTTAATAATGACACCGCCTTGGATGTTCATGATAATTAATCTTACTCAACCTTTCGAAGATACACGGTAATGTTAGAAACCCCTGTAATAGAACTGTTGAAGCATTGTACTAATTTGGGCAACTTTACCTTGAGAAATTTAACCTGAAGGGTTGAATGAGGTGCATGATATCTAGCAATTTCTGAATAAAACCTACTATTCCCCAAGGAACAGCATACTGCTGAAATCAGAGTTGTCTTCTTTCTTCTTTCTGCAAGCATTCTAGGTTTTTTTAGCTTCTTGCCAATTGCTGTATTCAAACTCTCTCTTAAAGCACAGCCTCGATTGTACAAATTGACTAGATGACTAACTATCATTAGTTTTATAGTTTTCATTTTAAGTTACACCCTTGTTATTGAAACTATGCACTTAATCAGGATCGTTTTGGTCTTTTTCTTATGTACTTTTGAAAACATTCATATGAATAACATAAGATAGTGCTCAGGAGAGTTTTATGCTAGAGTTTAAATGCTACCCAAGTATTAAAAGTACGTTCACATTAGATAAGGAGATTATACTCCCCTGCATTTGAAGCTCTTATTGTCATTCTATTAGATATCCCAACTGATGGAATTTCTCGTTTATAACAAGCAGATTGCCATGTAGGATTTGTTGTTTGCTCAAGTAGATTACCAATGAAAAAATATTTTGTTCCACCTGAATGTTGTGCCAGAGTTTTTGCTTCCAAGTTTCTTAAGCATTCTAGGTTCTCTTGTGAAGTATTATAATTGTTTCCTACCCTCTTCACTTCTGGGCTTTCTAGAATCCATGGAATTATGGAGGGCAACCTTTTTTTAGTTTTATAACCAATTGCATAGATTTCCCTACCCCTCTAATGTTCTGACATAGTTGGGAGCATGATGAAATAGTGTCGTAATTAGATTTATTTGGAATTGAAGTTTCTTGAAGGAGAATAAAGGAAAAACCTCTCTTTGGGTGCTTAATCAAGTAAATGGTAAGAATTTTTATTTTTTGGATGACATGGAACCTCACAAGAGCAAGGCCCCTCAAATCCATCCCCGGGGAGTAAAATCTGGATACTCAAATCCACCCGCCAAAATCATGTATCAAGGTCACAAATCACCATCTACAATTGCAAATGTGAACTCAACCCAAGACTTGTGAGTCAGTAGCTCATCCAAAGATTGCTCTTTGACCACTAGGTTTCATCCTGATGAGTATAGAAATGGTGCAGTTTTCAGAAGAATATAGAAGCTAGAGGGAGTTTTTGTTGATAGTGAAAGGTCAGATATCCTTGGACAGCTGCCATAACTTCTACTTGTAAAGGTTAAACCCTAAAACCAAAATCATAGCCCTTAATTAGGTTTAGCCCTATCCATCCATATGACCAGAAGATATAATTCAAAGGACTTAAAGTCTCTATGCTGAATAATATTTCTCTCATGATGTCAGCCTAGTTTCTTAGATGGCCCTTCTCCTTTCATGAATCATGGGGCTTTAGTATAACACCATGAAAGGTTGACATCTTGGTAAGAGCCAGTTTTAAAGTAACTTTGACCTTGATATAGCATGCTTTCGTCCAAAAAGCCCATCTTATGTTCTTGGGCTTGGTTTATTTACTGTATGTTTCATTGATTTATTCAGATCTAATATGATGCATTCGCTTATACTAAAAGGATTCAGTGCCAGCATTGAATTTCTTGTGGATCACTCTAAATCAGAGTCGACAATTGGGCTAGCTTTCTGTATTTCATGAGTTGACTATATCCTGCACTTTGAAGTAAACAAAATATCGATTGTTGAGTATATGTTTTGATTGTACTAAGTTCCATTTTGGTTCCGTTAATTAGCTCTTCAAACAGTGTGGAAGGTTGGGAAGGATGGAATCGAGGCAGGAACCAATCTGGTGCCTGTAAGTTTATATTGTTTCCTTTCCAAGTCTACCCTATCAAACTTATTGGCTGTTTTGTATATGATCTAGACCTACCGTTATTCTTCATTGTGGCAGCACTTTGTTCTCATATTTTTTCAAAATTTTTTTGGTTCTAGGATTCTGTACCAAGACCAATTGCAAGGATTTCTGTCACAGTAGCTGCACTTGCCGCTACGTTGTTTGTACTCTCATCTTTCTTGTCTACAGCTTTCTTTGTGCTGGTATGCTGTCTATTTCTTTGTGCTCAATGGTTCACTTTTTTGTGACGGAAGGAAAAGAAAGGGAAAAAGGGGGTGGGGTGCATTTTTCAAAGTTTAAAGCGATTACATTATGCAATATCAATGTTTCTATAGTTTTTTTTAGTTTTTTATTTTAAACGCAAGGAATAAAGCACCATATGATTGCAGGCCACCATGGGACTTGTATATTTTATATTCATTGCCTTCAATAGAGATGACGGGCCAAGAGGGGGTGGAGGCACCACCTCTACAGATGACACTACCCTAGAAGAAGCGAGAAGAATAATGGAAAAGTACAAGTAACACCAATGAGACTTTTAAGCTGACTCTCGATGATTCAATTTACACAGGCTACGATTTTTGCACGAAAGTTGTGGTTATGCACTGAGAAGAAGAACAAAGTAAAGTATTTCATTTTGTTTTGTGCTCAACTGGGAATTCAAGTATATTTATGTACACGAGATGCTCCTTTAAATTGCTCAAGTTGTATATTAAGTTGTAAATAGATGCTCCTTTACATTGGCCCAATCTTCTGGAGTTCTGCATTGCTTTATAGAACTTGCAGTGTTTTCAAGTTCTCCTTCTGGTTGAGCCCTGCCTCTACTCCCATATCTAATCTTGGAGGAAGCCTTCCCTTTAACACGACGCCATGTTTTAGCTTCTTTTTGCGTTGAAGTGGCTGTATGGAAATTACACCGAACTTTCCATGCGTCTAGTGTGTAGAGTGCCATGCACATATCGATATGTCTTCCGTTACAATTATCTTTTTATCCCTTTGCCTGTTTGCTTTTGGGAATGCTGTATCTAACTTGACCAGCAGGCTGCTATGCCATTCCTAGGATTGTGCATTGGAGCACATAATATGGTCACATAAAAAGCTAATCCTCTTTCTCCCTGATCTTGAGTCGTTGACTCATTATTAGAAGGTAAACTGTTTCGACAGCTGACAATTGGGTTCCTCCCACTTTTCTTTGAAAGTTATTTATAAAAAGCAGAAAAATGTTGTAAAGATTAGGTATTGAGATAAGATAAGATAGAATGAGATGAGATGAGATGAGTTTGGAGGATTTTGCTATCCAAATCAGGCCAATATAAGTTATTTGGAAGGTAAGATTGAGATCCTAAAACTCCCTATATGAATCTATGATGCAACTTTGTATCATACACGGATACCACTAAATAAATGCTGAAGGGAATTTCTTCCCTGGAATTTAGATAGAAAATTATAGGAAAATTTGATCCCCTTGTTAAGGTACTATAGTTTGAGACTATTTCATTTCAAAGTGGTGTGTATGGATGATGAGTAAAACAAGTATAATTTTTTTTTTCTTTTCCCATAATAAGTTTGTGGTGTATAGATGATGAATATAACAACTCAATTAGTTTAGTAAAAATAAAATAAATAATTTTTTTTTTTAAATATGTAAGATTTGTGGCATGAAATGATAAGTAGCATCTTTCGTAAAAAGATAATAATTAAAAATTAAAATAAGGAAGATTTCTTTGATATAATATAAATAAATCTTTATTTTTCTATAAATAATAAAAGTTAAAACTTTGGAGATGACAAGTTGACGTGGCGTTCGACGAATGAAATGGCAGCACAGTTGTAATGGTAGTTATCTCAGCTCCCACGTCTTCAACTTCAGCAGAAAATCCAATCCACAAAGTTCAGTCTCTTTTCTTCTAAATCCCACAGAGTCTCAGCCTCACCCCCATGAATTCCACAATCTGCAAGCCCACAATTTCTCCTCTTCACCCATCCTCATTGTTCCCACAGATCACACTCTGCAAAACCATCAGAGACCTAAAGCAAGTCCATGCCCACATGATCAAGACCGCCCAAATCCAAGACCCTCTGGCCGCAGCTGAAGTCCTCAGATTTTGTGCGCTTTCAAATGACCGCAATGTCGAATACGCACGCAAGGTTTTCGACCAGATGCGCCAACCCAATTGCTTTTCGTGGAACACCGTGATCAGAGGTCTTTCTGAGAGCAATGATGATGACAATCTATTGGGGGCCTTTTTATTGTTCTGTCGAATGGTTTGTGATGGTTTTGTGCAACCCAATCAGTTTACGTTTCCTTCTGTGTTGAAAGCCTGTGCTCGAACGGCGAGGATTAGAGAAGGGAAGCAAGTTCATGGGCTGGTTGTGAAGTATGGATTGGATAGTGATGAGTTTGTGGTTAGCAATCTTGTTAGGTTGTATATAATGTGTGGGATTATCGAGGATGCCCATGTATTGTTCCATAGGAATGTGATTGAATTTGGTAAAGGGGATGCAGTTATGACGAATAAGAGAAGGGATGAGGGTATGGTAGTTTTGTGGAATGTTATGGTTGATGGCTATGTGAGACTTGGGATGTTTGGTGCTGTTAGGGAGTTGTTTGATAGAATGCCTCAAAGAAGTGTGGTGTCTTGGAATGTGATGATATCTGGCTATGCGCAGAATGGGTTTTTTAAGGAGGCAATAGAGATGTTTCGTGAGATGCAGATGGAAGATGTATACCCAAATTATGTGACATTGGTTAGTGTTCTGCCTGCGATTTCACGTCTTGGAGCACTTGAACTTGGAAAATGGGTTCACTTGTATGCAGAGAAGAAAGAGATTGACATTGATGATGTGCTTGGTTCTGCTTTGGTTGATATGTATTCAAAGTGTGGGAGCATTGAGGAGGCGCTTCAAGTTTTTGAGAGGTTGCCGAAAAAGAACGCAATCACTTGGAGCGCAGTGATCGGCGGACTTGCAATGCATGGGAAAGCAAATGATGCGATTGATTACTTTTCAAGGATGGACAGAGCTGGAGTGACACCTAGTGATGTTACTTATATTGGGGTGCTGAGTGCATGTAGCCATGCTGGCTTGGTGGACGAGGGAAAATACTTTTTCAACCACATGGTGAAGGTAGTTGGTTTAGAACCTAGAATTGATCATTACGGGTGTATGGTTGATCTATTCGGTCGTGCTGGACTTTTAGAAGAAGCTGAAAAGCTTATATTAAACATACCAATTAAGCCTGATGATGTGATATGGAAGGCCTTGCTTGGTGCTTGTAAGATGTATGGAAACATGGAGATGGGAAAACGAGTAGCAGAAAAGCTAATGGATATGGCTCCTACTGATAGTGGATCCTATGTGGCTCTCTCTAATATTTATGCCTCTTCAGGAAATTGGGAGTCAGTTGCAGAGGTGAGGTTGACAATGAAGGAGATGGACATACAGAAAGACCCTGGATGCAGTTGGATTGAGCTTGATGGAGAAATTCATGAGTTTCTGGTAGAAGATGGCTCCCATCATAGAGCCAAAGAAATACATGCCATGTTGGAGGAAATTTCTAACCAATTGAAGTTAATAGGCTATAGACCAAACACTGCACAAGTCTTGCTCAACATGGATGAAGAAGAGAAAGAAAGTGCCTTACACTATCACAGCGAGAAGATTGCAGTTGCCTTTGGCTTAATCAGTACAAGTCCTCATTCGCCACTTCGGATAGTTAAGAACCTACGTGTCTGTGAAGACTGTCACTCTTCAATGAAACTAATTTCAAAAATTTATAAACGTAAGATTATTGTGCGTGACCGGAAGCGCTTTCACCATTTTGAGGATGGGTCTTGTTCATGTGGGGATTATTGGTAATTTTTCAATTATAGGTGTATAATTGGCAGCCTCTGGTGCAGTTGTAAATATGAATTGAATCAAAATTTTAGGGAAAAAAAAGTCATACAAATGCATTTAAATATCCTATTTCTTCAATGCTGAGCCCTGTTTGTATTCATTTGGTGGATGTACCACAGTTTTACAAGAGTTTGATATCTTACAATGCGCAATGATATCTTCTTAAAGATACGGGAAAATTGTTTTTTTCCCCCACTCAAGTTTAATGATAAAAATTAGACAAGTGTTATTTGTCAGTTCTGGTAGTTGGAATGTGTAATTCGTTACAAATTGCACCATTTTCCCACCAATGTTACACCGCACGCTTATGTTAACTACCACCAATAAGGTTGGTTAATTGGTTTTGGCAGCAATGCTTCGAGGCTAACTGATCTTTTAGACTCCTCTAGTGAATGTGGTTTGAGACCAATTTGGGGTTTTTTTTTGGAAAAATTATTATCATCAGTTACTATTTACTACTCCACACTCTATGAAAAATATTTCCACATCCTATGAAAAATACCCTTATACTCTATGAAAAAATATATATAGAGGTTTGGAATATGAAAATGAATAGTAGCTGATGCATAGAATTCCTCTTTTTTTAGTGACCTCAACCATGAATTGGTCAAATGCGATATAGATATAAGAATATGAAGTAACTTCCTTTGACCAAAAGTTGTTGTCCACAATTCTGGAGTGATGATCTAAATAATAGTTTGGTAGTAAATCATCATTTAGAAATAATGTTGTTGGGGACAAAACCAATAAAGTAATCAGCATGTTTCTACCATGCTGAACAAAGCTCAAGGCCAATTTGCTTCTGGTGAAAGAAATATTGGTAAATCCTAGTGTCCTCTCTATGCATAAATGAGTCTCTAAACATAATCTCTCTCTTTTGATTGTCCTCCTAAAATGCTAGAAAGCTGTTACCCCAAATGACACTAAAAAAGGGTGTTGAGTGGATGCCAGGACATCTACAGACAATGGAATGATCTACTCTCTCAAGGAACGCGGCTTTCCAGGTCCATATGTGGCATCTATATAAATATATATATTTATTTATATGGGCTGTGCTACAGACAGGCACATTGTGCGACAGCAAATGACACTGACGTGGCATTTAGCCATGTCAGCATTTATATTTAAAAAAAAAAAAAACAATGGACATGAGCAAGAAAAGATCGAGAAACGGGAAGAAATTTTACATTCATTCAAGCCAGTCCATCTCGCTTCAATCTAGGAAACGAAGGCAATTGCTAGCAATTTCAGTGGCTTCCTCGATATATTGCTACAGATCTCTTCCTCACTTCAATCAGATTTCTTCCTCTCTCTCAGATCTCATTTTTTTATTTTTTTCTTCAGCGTTGTGGCTCTGGTTGCATAAACAATGCAAATGTTGAACGCTCAAAACCAGAAGCGTCCTCTCCTTCAGGTGCCTAAGAACAATCAGTTAAACATAGTTGCTATTAGACAAATTGGCAATAGAAACATAAAAGATACAACTATAAATGTATCTGTCATTCTCTTGTGAATAATAATGTATGAAAAAGAAAAATTTCTGCACTTTCTTCCAATGATGAATGGAGTTTCTTCATTTCTTTGGATTGGTTCTAATATGAGTCAAAAAGTGAGTGTTGTGGACGTAATAGTTTCTATACGCTATAGAGAAATGGTATAGCAGTATGAAGACAAGCCATTTGAACATATGCCTCAATGGACGCATACCATTTCAGATAGAACTTTACAAAGAGTATATTCTACCATCCTTACAAAAAAACAAAAGTAAACCATCTCCAAAGACAATCTCCAAAGAGAGGAAATCAAATGGCATACGCCCATTTACCTGGGAGGAAAATGGTATATGCTCAACCTCAATAGTATACGCCCAAATGGTATAGGCCCATTCTCCCAAGAGAGGAAATCAATTGGTATATGCCCATTTGGACAATCTCTTTGTAAACCACCATTTGTAAATTTCTGAAAAGCACAAAAGTAGAATAACATTGCATACTTGGGAGGAGAGAAACCAGGGATTGATTCGCACGGAGGTTGGGAACCAGGGATCGATTCTCACAGGGAGAGAAATTAGGGTTGGGAACCACCGAACGATTCGCACAGAGAGAGTACCTGGGAGGAGAGAAATTGAACAGGAAGAAGAAGAAGAAGAAGAGAGTGCCTGGGATGAAGTCGAGCAGGGATGAAGTCACGGGTAGAGACATGGTAGGGTTCGTTCATGGAGAGACGACGAGCAGGAAGAACGGTTGCGATTTCAGAAGTCTCGAAATGCACCGTTTTGGAATAAATAAAACGGTGCGTTTCGGATCCATGTCATATGTCATCTGTGGACAAGCCCCCCCTCATGCCTGGCTTTAGACTTATTCATATACGAAAGCATTGACAGAGTGTTTAAGGATCTTATGGTGTTTGCTTTTTGCTCACTCCAAAACATTGGATGGCATGCCATGCAATACCATGAAATAGTTGCCGAAAAACCATATGCAGTGCAGTGGCATCTAGTTAGAAAGATTTTTGGTGTTGGTTGTATATTCGACTAGCTCTAGAGGATAGACTGCAGTTCTTCTGTTACGCCTTGATGTGTAAATAAATTTGGTTGAAACAATGAGAATATAAAGAATGTTATGTATCAGTCACTATTCACTCTCACACTCTACATTTATAATTTTTTCATAGAATGTGGAGATGTTTTTCACAGAATATAGAGTGTGGGATGGCGAAATGTGGTTGATGAGAAGAATTTTTCTTTTGTTATTTAGGAAAACAATACATTTTTTGTTTGATATTTTATATCCCAAATGATTAATACTAATATATTGTATCCTCAAACTGTATAGATTGAAATTGTGTTGCATTATCTATGTTTACATATTTTTTCATTAATCTTCTTAATTAGAATTGAACTAAAACCTTATTTGTCTCTTCTATTATTAGAGTGTAATCTATAAATTATTTGACTTTGAAATGCAAATGATAGAACACTTGGTTCCTTTCTTAGAAACATTTAAGGATAGGTTTTGAGAGGTGAGGTGAGAATTTTATGTTTTATTTTAAAGTTTAAAATATTTTTTTTTAATTTTAAAATTTAAATTAGTTAAATTAAAATTTAAAAAAAATTATATTATTTATTATATTTTATATAAAAATTTTAAAAAATTATAATAATGAGATAAAAATTTTAAATTTTATTTTATATCTCAAACCTATCCTAATCAAGAACAGAGCACAGAAAGGTCAAAGATCATGATAAAAAGTAGGAGTGAGGAGAATCTTATTAGAAGGTTAAGGAAAGAAATGATTGCATATGCTGGCGTGAGCCTGCACAGTGAACTGCCAAGCAACATGTTATGTGCCGGGGGCTCTAATCGGGTCTCACTTCCTCAAATACCAACCACTTTATTCTCCGGATCCAAACTCCACTACTTTTTGAGTAATAATACACTCATAATAATTTTTACTGTTCTTTTTATATATAAATTTAAAATTTAAATAATAATTAATGAAGATACATTATCATTCTACTTCAATCCTCTTTAAACAAATGACATTATTATATTAATTAATTTAAAATAAATAAATAAATAATTTGTATGGATATCATTAGCTGTAACGGTCAATTTTTTGTACATTGATTTTGCTTACAGTCCAGGCAAGCCTCTCTTAAAAGTCTCTGTCTTCTTCCTTTTGACAAGTCTCTTTAAAGCTGATATCAAATTAGCAACAATCCAAACAAATCTTAAGTGCTAGATTTTGCAACTTGGGTTTCTCCTATGCTACTTTTTTTATTGAACCACAAAATATGAGAGAGAACCAAATCATTTAAATGAGAAAATAATGAAACAAAAATAATAATTGCTGAACTTTGTTGAAAAGGATATTTGCCAAGCCTAAAGTGAGACCCACCGTATAGATAGCTGGATCTCACTCCACGTGAACACCACCTTTTAAACTTTAAAGTCCTTTACTTTATCCATCTCCATGCTCACACTCAATGACCATCTCCCTTCACGTCTGAGAGCTCACTGGCTGTGGAACGTACATTCACAGATCCATATCTTTTCTTCTCCTTCTTTAGGGTTGCACTCTTCTTCTCTGTACTCTGACCCAGAAGCACAAGGGCCCCACCAAGACCCACAAATAATATTATATCATGGTGCATCAAGACAAGCACAGTGGCACACTCCCATCATCCCCCTATCACAGGTGTCTGATCAGACGTCAGGGGTCAAAGATCAACAACACGTGTATGGTAATAAAAACATTGGAGGACCAAGTGTCAAATGCACCTGTGATAATCCCTCAATCCTTGTCTTGAAAAGAGACGTCTTGGTGTCGTTCTGCAGTGCAAGCGTTTCTTCCTCAAAGAATGCAAAACTTTAATAAAAAAGTAACACGAAAATCTGCAATTTCGAAGGTGAGCGTGCAGGAAAAAATTGTATAAAAGCAAGAGCAATGAGTTATTTATGTTGGCAACCTGTCTGTGAGGGTTTAAGTGCTACCTCTTCCCTAATTTGCCACTGTGGAATCATCGTGAAAGTCCTTGGTTACTGTTTTTGAACATCCAACGGTGTAGGACCAAGGAGGTGGATGCTTACACTTGCAATATAGTATTAGATGCATTCTCAAAATTATGACTGTAAACATTATTACACTATCAGATTACTCACAGTCAACACTCTGTCAGCTTTCCCAAGAAAAAGAGAACCTCTTTTGAGGTATCCACCACCACCACGCTCACCACCTTTGCTCTCTCTCTCTCTCTCTCTCTCCAGCTTCATCGATGGCGCTTCTGAACCTTTTGATTTCATACATTTTCTTCTTCTTCCTGCTTGTCTTCTTCACTGCAGGCTCCACACACGCTGAGTCTGCTTCTTTGTCTTCCGCTTCTCCGGATGTTGAGCTTCTCTTGGGAAAGATCAGAGCTTCATTGCAAGGTAACACTGAGAACCTTTTGCTATCTTCATGGAATTCTTCTGTACCTTTGTGCCAATGGAGAGGGCTCAAATGGGTATTCTCCAATGGCTCTCTTTTGCTCTGTAATCAAATCTCTTCCCCACAATGGAACAACCTCTCTCTCTTCAAAGACCCTTCTCTGCACCTTCTCTCCCTTCAGCTTCCCTCTGCTAATCTCACCGGTTCACTGCCCAGAGAGCTGGGTGAGTTTTCCATGCTTCAAAGTCTCTTCCTTAACTTCAACTCACTGAGTGGAACAGTCCCTCTTGAGCTTGGCTATAGCTCTTCACTCTCTGAAATTGATTTGGGTAACAACTTGTTGAGTGGGGCTTTAGCACCGTCTCTCTGGAACTTGTGTGATGGACTTGTTTCTCTTAGGCTTCATGGTAATTCACTGTCTGGGTCAGTCCCTGAACCTGCATTACCGAACTCTACGTGCAAGAATTTACAGGTCTTGGATTTGGGTAACAACAATCTTACTGGGAATTTTCCCGAATTCATAACCAGGTTCCGTGGGCTTAAAGAGCTTGATCTTGGGAATAATATATTTTCTGGTTCAATTCCAGAGAGTTTATCTGGACTAAACCTTGAGAAATTGAATCTTTCCCACAATAATTTTAGTGGAGCCTTGCCCATTTTTGGAGAATCAAAATATGGTGTGGAGGTGTTTGAGGGAAACAATCCGGGGCTTTGTGGATTACCTTTGAAAAGTTGTGGTGGAAGTTCTGGATTGAGCCCGGGCGCAATTGCCGGCATTGTGATTGGTTTGATGACTGGAGCAGTGGTTTTGGCTTCACTGTTGATTGGGTATGTGCAAAATAAGAAGCGGAAGAGTAGGGGAGAGAGTGGAGATGAATTTGAGGAAGGAGAAGATATTGAAGATGGTGATGGTGATGGTGATGGTGATGTAGGCGTTGGTGTTGGTGGTGGTGGTGGTGAAGGCAAGCTTATTTTGTTTCAAGGTGGAGAGCATTTGACGTTAGAGGATGTGTTGAATGCAACCGGGCAAGTTCTGGAGAAGACGAGCTATGGAACCGTTTATAAGGCAAAGCTTTCCGATGGAGGGACCATTGCTTTGAGATTGTTGAGGGAAGGTAGTTGCAAAGATAGGAGTTCATGTTTACCGGTGATAAAGCAACTGGGAAAGATTCGCCATGAGAATTTGATTCCATTGAGAGCTTTCTATCAGGGGAAGCGAGGGGAAAAACTCCTCATTTATGACTATCTTCCTCACAGAACCCTCCATGATCTTTTACACGGTATGTACTTTTTTTCTTCTGTGCTTTCCTCTTCTTGTTATTCATCATGTATCTCATTCAGATATGGAATAACTGTAGCTCGTCATCACTGTAAAGTAGAAAAGTTAACATCGCTGTATTGATTTAGTAAATAACCCTTATCAAAGAGTGAATCCTCGGTTGATGAAAATTTAATTCCTATCATTGTTCATATCTTACCCCAAAGTCAGGTTTGAGAAGATAACACGAGCACCCAAGAAGTTACATCATTAGCAGTCCTTGGCTATCTGGCCATGGAACAATACGAACTCTTTATTCTGAACCTAGTCATCCCCAATGCACATAATGATGTGTCACATTTCAAGAAACTTCTTATATCAACCACTTAAGTGGCATCCACTTGGATGTGCCATATCACCAAGTGCAACTGGGGATGGCAAAGATTAGGATGAAGAAGAGCATCACTCCCGGCCTAGGTCATAGAGTTGTATATTGAAAAGTTCCACTGGCATTGGAAAACATTACAACATGAGTTTTCTGAAATTTCTTATTAAAATAAAAAAAGAAGATTTTTTTTTTAAACCGACCATAGGGATACCTGTAACGCTACATGATAACCAAAGAATAAAATCTTGGGTGCTAAAACTCCAAGGAGGCAAGAACCTTCCATCGAGTTTGTCTTCAGCCTCAAGTAGGGATTGATAGACCTTTCTCCACCCATGCCTCACAAACTGGTAAAAGCCCTACCTAAATAATGGAAGTGGACCAGAACTTCCATTCTCATAACATTCCTGAAAACTGAATTTTCAGGACAGGAGCTGCCCCTAGGCTCGGTCATGAGATTTATGTAGACCTGGAGGTTGAAGCAATACCTTTTGATCCACCGTGTCCTTTCTCATTACTTATGCCTAGTCACTGTCAAACTCATGAGAGCCTACTGTCATGGTGTTATGTTAGTTTCAAATATGAGCTTGCAAGATGCAGGGAGCCACAACTTATGTGCAATGGAGAAATGAGTTGCAAGTTCCAGTCCTCATAAACACCCGAACTGAATTTTATTAATGAGAATAGGCATAGCCCAAGTACAATAACATATACAAGAGCAACACTTGTGCATGATTGTCTAAATAACAAGCACAAACACCCGAACGTAAAGCTCTCCATTACTTGTTTAGACATACAATCAAAATTAAAAGAGAATAAGTGAGACTGATTTAAAAAGCCATCTAAGTTGGTGCATAGTTTACCTGGGTGCTTCTCTATCATTTTCTTTGCAAATTTTGAGCCCTCATGATAGTTCACCAAACTGTCATTTTATCTGTTCTGGTTGGCTACAGAAACTAGAGCAGGAAAACCAGTGCTGAACTGGGCTCGAAGGCACAAGATTGCATTGGGTATAGCCAGAGGACTATCATATCTTCATACAGGTCTTGAGGTACCCATTACTCATGGAAATGTGAGGTCCAAAAATGTGCTTGTAGACGAGTTTTTTGTTGCAAGGCTCACTGAGTTTGGGCTCGACAAGCTAATGGTCCCAGCTATAGCTGATGAAATGGTGGCACTTGCAAAAACTGACGGTTACAAGGCACCAGAGCTTCAAAGGATGAAGAAATGCAATTCTAGGACAGATGTCTATGCATATGGGATATTTTTATTGGAAATTTTGATAGGAAAGAAACCTGGAAAAAATGGAAGAAGTGGGGAATTTGTGGATTTACCTTCAATGGTGAAAGTGGCAGTTTTGGAGGAGACAACAATGGAGGTTTTTGATGTGGAAGTCTTAAAGGGAATCAGGAGTCCAATGGAAGAGGGTTTGGTTCATGCATTGAAGCTTGCAATGGGTTGCTGTGCTCCAGTGGCTTCAGTTAGACCTACAATGGATGAAGTTGTGAAGCAGTTGGAGGAGAATCGACCTCGGAACAGGTCTGCTTTATACAGCCCTACAGAAACAAGGAGTGGAATTGCTACACCATTTTGAGCCTGCTTTTTCTATATGCTCATCTATATATACAAGTTCCATTTTATTGTCTATCTGATCCTCATTAAGATGGTAACTGTAGTGTATGGTGCTAATGTTTTTTCTGAAGGAGGTTGGTTATATTTCTAGGAATTGGTAATGTGTAATTTATGAGACAATGCATCACTTAAAACAGCTATCTTGGAAATGTAACAAAGGTTTGATATACCCCAATTATGTGTGCCTGCAACTCCTGTAGAAACCAGTTAAATTTGGCATTAAGTTTTAAAGTTGTACTCCAAACATCAGAGAACTTATTCAAACAAATGATGAATTTCTTTACAAGCCTCTGAAAAGATTGTGGTATGATATGCTAGATTTGTTAGAAAAGAAATATTTGATCAATATAGATATTTTACGTAAACTTGGGAAGAAATATTTATTTATTTTATTTTAATTTTTATGTTACTTATAAAAAATTGCAAATTAATATATCTTGATCTAATATGTTAAATTATAAAATATTTATTATTATAAAATAGATTTGATGTATTATATCTATCTTCTAAATTTATTTTTATAAATATTTTGTATAAATCCAACATTTATTTTAAGTAGGTTGATTTTATAAAAGCCCTCGTTGTAGTTGGGCATGAAACCAACCTTTCTGGGCTGACAAAAGAAAACTTTCTGGACTGTACAATTGCTTATTGGACTTGACCAACTAAACTTCAAAAAACTCAACATTATAACAAAAGTACACTAAATACATTTTTTTTTTTTTCACTTTCTCCCCTCGCAGAAGCTGAGTGATTGTTTGAGTAGCGAGTTAGACACCTTATCAGTAAAATAATGTTAGTTATGTAATCAATTTTAATAATACAACATCATTTAAAAGAATAGAGTATCACACCATCCGTATTTTAAAAAAGTACCTAATAATAAATAAGAAAATGGTGCTACTACTCTGCTATGTACAAGAACTTTCGCGCACAAAGTTGACGTCATCACTTATTTTATAAATAAAAAATTAAAGAAAGAAGATGAGGTTCTGTTTCTTTTTTTAGTGCGCAAATCCAGATCTAATCGCAGGTTCCTTTATTTCTCTGTTTCAGTATTTTTCATGTCAGATCTCGAAGGTCAACCCACCTCCGTTAGATCCTTCATGAAGAAAAAAGAAGACATGAGCATAGATTTTTTGTATTCCTCTTCCTACACCAACATACCCATTACTACGGCCCGCAACCACTACTACACTCATTATCTCCCCGAAAAATGAGTCGTCATGTTCCTAGCTAGAATTTGATGATAATCCTAACCCTGCAACCACAAACCCCACTTCTAATTCCAAATACACCACTAGGGAAAAGCCATGCACTAGTGGCACCTTGGAGTCCATTGTCAACCAAGCCACGGGCTTGATTGCCACCCGAGCCCAAAGAATCCTCCCCTTTACATGGTTGTAGCCAAGACTCGGTCCACCTCGAAGTTATTGCTACTACACCATCGGCCACATAACCATGGACACTTTGGTGCCATGCTCCAATTTGACCTTTGAGGTCAACGAGGCCATGCACATACAGGGCCAAGTGGTGGATGGACTCGGCACTTGCACCAAGTCCTATAGTGGTATTGCAGCCACCACAGTACAGGACAAGGACCAGCACGTCTTCCTCAGGGGAAAATGGGCCGCTGGGGAGGAGCGTGTCACCGCCGAGTAGAGTAGCAGAGACAAAAGCTTCAATGGCAGCGTCACCTGTGGGATGGACATAACTCAAATCTCGACACATGTGAGAAGGACTTGGGAGTTAGGTTGTTGAAACAAGCTTGAGTAATTTTACATACAACCGTAAATTGCGTAAACGCCGCGTAATCACTTTGAAAAAGAGTGGAATCCACTGTTAAAAAATTAATTTTTTTATATGAATCCCATATTTCATTCACTTTTTTCAAAACGATTACGTGACGGTTACACAATTCACGATTGTAAGTATCTTTTTTCTTCTATCTATACTTAGAATTTTATTTACGTAATCATAGGATGTGTCAATTGTTGAAAATGCATGTAAGAAGTTTTAAATTTGAAATTCAAATTAAAAAAAAAAATACTGATAAAATGAGGTTGATACTCACTACCTATAATATTGTTGTATGTACGCGTAGCACTACTCTAATAAATATTAACTTGACATGAATTCAAGGAGTGAAAAAAAAGCTCCCACCCCTCCAAGAACAACCGTAGCCCATGGCGGTAGTGGCGTATTTATGGCCTTTAGAGGAAGCTACTTGAAGCCAAATTTTGAACTTATTATATCCCCCATTATTGTTGAAACTTGAATATATGCCTCTCCACTTTGGCGCACTCTAAAGGTAGTCACAAAACTCTCCACCGTTCATATCAGTATTTATTGGAAGAGAATATCTTCACACAGGTATATCCGATCTACTCCAAATAACGGCATCCAACTGTAACCAGCCACGTAGACTCCACATTCTCTCAACCGTGGACCGCACTGCAGAAGAAGAAAAACTCGTCCCTCACTTGAGTCACTTCCGTCATCCCTCCTTCCTTCCCTCTCTCTCTCTCTCTCTCTCTCTCCTTCCAAACTTCTCATACCATCCACCGAAAACCTTCTCCCTCCCTCTTCTTCCATTTTCTTCTCTACAATTTCTCTCTACTAGTTTAACCCTAGAGACTAACTCACCACCAGATCTGTGAGCTTAATATTTTTTTTTCTTACCATTTTTATTTTTCAGTTTTTAATTCACTCATGTTTATCTAACCCATTAAAGTTGTTCTTTTTTTTGGGTTGTTTTCTTTCTCTAATCTTCTGTAATCTTGATGAATGCCAATGTTTGGTGAAGGTTTGTATGAGGGGAAAATGTGTTTGGGTGTTTTGCTAAGTGAGTGAGAAAGAAATGATGAACTTCAGAGGTGAAGCTTCCAGAGGGATTATTTGGATGGAAAATTGTGAAGGTGTCGAAGGTCTCTTTTCACAGGAAGAAAAAACATATACGGGTGGGAGGGAGTTTTCCTTTTGATACGCTGTGATGCTGTGCAGGAGTTTACTATGAGGAAGTCTGATGTGTCAAAACATTATTAGCTGCCGTTAAACTCACATTGTAGGAATTTCCGTTCCAAAGGGGAACTCAGTATGGACCATAGACCTAACTTTATTTACACGTGGCTTCCATGTATTCACCGATGGAGCAAACTGTAGCTTCCTAGAAGAAGGGCAGAACATATGGTACATCTTTTCTATGGCCATGGGCCATGGCAGTTTTACTTTAATTAAAACCTTGGGCGGTTTATCTACCACAACATAGTATAAGTACTCCCATAATCTCCGTGTTCTTTATCGTC
>QEOT01007143.1:0-57276 GCA_003123785.1 Pterocarya stenoptera | reverse complement strand
TGAATGATAGTAATATTGTTTGAGTTATGATGTTATGGGGTTTTGAGAAATGAGAGAAAAAAAGTTGAATAAAAATATTATAAAGTTAAATATTGTTAGAATATATTTTTTAATATTTTTTTTTTTTTAAATTTGAAAAAGTTGAATTATTTTTTGTTTTTTGTTTAGAAGTTTGAAAAAGTTATTAGATGAAAAAGTTAAAAATTTAAAATTGAAAAGTGTATGTTTGAATAGTATTTAAATGTTGAGATGGATAATGAAGCCATCTCAATATCCAAACAACCCCTAAGAGACAAATATTGTTGAACATTGATCATGAATGATCATGAGGCGCTTGAACAATTTATTAATGGACTTTTGACCATGCAGGAATATCTAATTAATATGAGCAGTGCTACATGTATTTTTATTTTTACTTACAAGACTTATTTTGTTAGTTTTTTTTTTTAAAATTCAAATTTTATGATTTTCAACATATCAATAACTAACATATGAAGAATTAAGTTTTTCGTACGTATTTCTGAAGTATATTTAGCATTTTTCAATTAATATTATTTAATAAGGATATATATATATATATTTATAGAAGCTCAAAATGTACAACATAACTTTTATTAAAAAAAAAATAAAAAAAATAAAAAAAAAAATAAAAACTAGACCCCATGCACCATGAAAATTACTATATACGAAAATCTCACTTTTTCTTAGTGGAACTTATTTTTTTACAAAAGAAATTGCACAGGACTTGTACATTTGAGACTTGTCACTAAGACTATTACTTTTTATTATTTGGTCTTTATTAAAATCACATAAAGTAAAAAGTTCACAAAAAGAGTTGAGTAAAAGTTGGATTTCGAAGCAAACCATAGAACTTGTGTTTCTATTAGCAACAAATAATATTGATTTATTATAATATATATAATTGTTCTGCCCGGATGGGAATCATGGTTTTTCAAAATTAATTAATTTTGACCTTGAACTGGAGACATTCAAGATTTTCATTAAAATTGTTAAAGCCACATGATGAACTCATCAATTTTATTAATTATTAATTAGGCCTCGTTTGTTTTCAGAAATAAGATGAGATAAGATAAGATTAAAGTTAAATAAAATTGTTATAAAATATTTTTTAATATTATATTTGTTTTGAGATTTGAAAAAATTGAATTGTTTATTTTATTTTGTATGGGAATTTGAAAAATTTGTAATGATGGGATGAGAGGTTTTTAAAATTTTTAAAATTTTAAATTTTAATCTTAAAAATAAACAAGATTGAAAATTTTAAATTTTAATCTTGAAAACAAATAAGGCAAATCACTGAAGCTTACTACGTAGTACCTACGTACGTACAAAACTAATAATGCATGAAGAATGGGGAATGTTTTTGACTTTCTAGGCCCTTTATAGGCGGTTCTTCTATTAATTATTACTTTCTTTTTTCTATTTTCCTCACTTCCCAAGCTGATGATGTAAGATAGAGTTAGAATAATATATATCAATCCCTCAAAGTAAGATGAAATTAAATAAAAACAAAGGAAAAATATATTCAAAATCCTTTGCTGCATCATGTACCATTCCAAGAACTCCATCACAGGTCTTGCAAAGCTATATATCAAATATAATATCTGAAAAAGAGGTTGGTATATTAATTATACTTTCTCTTTCCCCATTTTGAGCCAATCATAGATCAAGGAGTCCCTCCTTTTCCTTTCTGATCGATCATCTTGATCTGTTTTTCCTTTTAAGGTGTAAAAGCTATTTAATTTTGTGAAGTTTTCTTTTGTGTTTTTTTCTTCTATAATTGTAAATAATGATCAATTTATAATCTTTCAGCCATCTTTAAATGTGTCCGACGATAATATTTGACCCAAGTTATTGGTCTACATGATATGCATATCATGGAGAAGTCGCAATTAACGTCTCAATCTGGTGAGCACGCGGTACTTGCCACTTGTAGCTCAGTTTTCTATGTGACACTCACTACAAGAAAACTTTTTATTTGTGGCTAGTTAAGTCTAGCGAAATGACTATTTACAGTTAAAATGAGTCTGTTTTGATCACAAATAATCTTTTCGTCGCAAACAAATAGTCTCAAAAGCCCTTTTTTCTTGTAGTGACTTTTTTTATCTAGTGTCACACACAATGCTTCATTGCATTCGTAATTAGGCCTCAAAATTTTCAAAATTTTAAATAATAGCTATGGATACATTCTATAAAATAAGATTTAGGTTAAGATAGTACTCAATCAATCCCTATATATATGAGTTTATTGATCTTTTTTAAAACAATCCCTGAGTTCTGGTATGCTTAAGATCTTCTCTCTAGGTATTTAAAACTAATCATTTCGCTTTCTCTATATTATATTATCAAAATAACTCTCACACCCAACTTTAGTAAAAACGAAAAAGGAATAATGAAAGCTATATCCATCTGTTCTAACTATGAAAAACGCTTGTTGCAAGCACCTGGTGCAAACGGCGTGCAAACGGGACTGACGTGGAGACACTTGATGAGAGAGAGACCGAGCTGATGGAGCTGATGAGAGAGAAAGACCAAGCTACTTGAGAGAGGGCCGATGAGATAGAAAGACCGAGTTGATGAGAAAGAGAGGGCCGATGAGATAGAAAGACCGAGTTGATGAGAAAGAGAGAGCTGATGAGAGAGGAAGACTGAGCTGATGAGAAAGAGAGAGCTGATGAGAGAGAGAGACGTCCCGAGGAGTGAGAGATAGAGAGAGTTGATGAGAGAGAAAGACTGAGCTGATGAGTGAGAGAGAGCTGATGAGAGAGCTTTTGGGAGAGAGAGACGATCCGAGGAGCGAGAGATAGAGAGAGTTGATGAGAGAGAGAGCACTGATGAGAGAGCTGATGAGAGAAAACATGTGCATTTAGAGAAAGAGTAAACAATTCATTTTAAATCTGACGTGGCATGGACGACTGCATGCCGGTTGTATCTAACGACTGTATATAGAAGAATTGTCTAACTATTTGTTACAAAGCAACCAATGCCAACATAACACGTGTATGTATCCGCACGTCTTTTAAAATAAAAAATTGATTAAAAAACAGAAAGTGAAATTAAAAATATAATAGAAATGTGTTTGATCCTCTGGCCGCCACCTCCTTCTTAACGGGGTGGAAGTATTGAGAGGAACAGTACGTACAAAATCCATAGTACCCCAGCGGCCCACTTATTGTTGCTAGCTACTGCTCGCATATTATATGCTCTAATTTTCGAACGTATATAGAAAGAAATTTGCAAACGACCCAAAACCTAATATTATTATTCATTTAGCATTAATTAACCTTAAATTTATTTAATCAAATGTCCATTTTCTCTCCTCTAATTTCGGAGCAAACTCTATATATTGATCTCATACAAAATGAATTAATTAATAATAGAAACGGATCAATTAAGGATACTATCTGCTGGCTTGTCGTTGCCATGCTGCATGAGTCATGTTACTATACATACACATGCATATATATTCGACACGTGTACATTTATAAGTATGACATCACGTGTATTAATATTGTATTTGACTATCAATATATATAATAATTATTGATCAGGGACCTTCCCAAAAGTTTGAGCTCGATCATACTTGACGATCATTTACGTCCATATATATATATATATATATATATATATATATATGCAGGCATATTGTGCATGCAAGCTAATATTTATATTTGAAAGTGACTCAAATGTCACGTTAATTATAAGAAGCATAAGAAATTTCATAAGATTTATTTGGCCAATATATAATATAAGACTTTACCGGTAGGTCTGCAAGCACCACAATTTTTATGTTATCATAAATAGTACTTAAATACCACATGATGAACACCGGCCATAATCCAAACTGAATAATCAGTAGTAGTGATTGTCGAAGTACTTAACAAAGCAAGATCTCCTTTATATTATAAAGAGTACATGATGTAATTTTGATCAGCTTTACCCTAATGTATACGTACGGTTTCCTCTGGCACATAAATAGAGGATAATTAATATTGAGGTGTTACATACATTTCAATTATCACATTAGAGTATTACTCTATTAATATTCTTGAATTTAACAATATAAATTCTAGACTTTTTATATAAGTATATATATAATCAATATATAAATAATACATATTTTTATTAAAGTCGGAGTAAGAGTCAGAGGTGAAAGTCGGATTTTGAGTCGAAGTCGGAGGAGACTTGGTCAAATAGCAAATCCGACTCTGACCCCAACTTTAAATAGAAAAAAAAAAACTCCAACTCTAATGGTGCGGATTCAGGATTGAATTTTCAAATTTTTACGTAGCCCTAATCTTATCAATAACCTTTAACTTACAGATAAAGATATATAAAAGCCTCATGTCCTGATTAGAATAATATTAATAGACTAATAATCAATTATATCATGTACACACTACACATCACAGTATCATTATCATATCACTATCATACATATTACATATATTAGGGCAATATATTGTAAGACTATTAATTTATTGTATAGATTCTAATTATATAGTAGTATGTAACTAGATTCTAATATAATATTTGACATGTATTTGAGTAGTTGGTTGTGTTTCCTATTTGTAAATTATTCAACAGTGAACAACTAGATGATGGACATTATCATTGGACCATGATGGCTAATGTGCGAACTCTTGCTCTTAGAGCATTAGCATTGGTGTAGTGCCCAAATGTAAATGCAAACTAATATTTAGCTAACAACCTCACAAATTGTCTACATTGGAAGAAGCAAATGAAATTCTTTTGCTTATAAGCTACAGTAAATCTACCTATTGGATGGTTACTGTTCACCATATATTGAATATTTAATTGAATTATTTCTCTCTCCTCCCACTCAGACTCTCTCTCTCTCCAAAACCCGAACGTCTCTCTCTCTCTCTCTCTCTCTCTCTCTCACAACGGTCACTTAAATTCTCCCTCGACGAAAAATCGTTTGCATTTACAGAAATCGATAAGATCTTCTCCTATTGTTGGCTTCCAACCATAGATCTACTCGTTCTCAAGAATTTCTTCATTCACTCTCTCTTTTTGGCTGAGTCTTTGTTTCCAATTCCTATCCCCCTTCACTAAAAAACGTGATTCATTTTCAGGCTTTCTCCATTGACATAGCTATTTGTCACATCCATTGCTCTTCAATATCGAATCTAGGGTAAATGAAGCTCGCACTCACTCACTCACTCTCTCTCTCTCTCTCTCTCTCTATGTTTTGCTATCATTTTTATGACTATGATTTCAAGATGAAATTCATTTTGCTGAAGTTTTGCTTAATCTAGGGTCGATTTTTAGGGATGATTGTATAGTTTTTATTTACTGTTTTCTTAAGTTTTGCCCTCTCAGTTTTAGGGATGATTTTAAGGTTTTTATTTGTTGTTTTTAATGGGTTCATTTTAGACTTTCCAGTTTGAAATTTGAGAGAGTAAGAGTGAGTTATGGGTCTTCTAGTTTTTATAAACATGTAGGAGCAAAAGGGTTACGCTTCAACTTTGTCCTCTGGTTTTGAATAAGTTTCTGTTTGAAGGATAACCCTCCAACTATTATTGGCATTAATATATGATGATTGGCATTAATATTGCTTTTTGCTATAGCAAAATATTGATAGGGCCATATTTGTAGTGAATATGTATGCTAGTTGGCATTAATATTACATTTGGCTATAACAAAATATTTATATAGCCATATTTGCAGTGAATATGTAGGTTAGTTGGCATTTATATTACCTTTGGCTTTGGAAGTATGCTTACTGAAACATACAAACAAATGGTTTTGGCATGCTTCATCTTGAATGGCAATGGGACTTTGAGTAATACAATGGTTTTAATAATGGGACTATGAGTAATACAATGGGACTATGGGCTTATTTTGACTTGCTAGTGGCTTACAATTGTGGATAATTGATAATAAGGCAGCATTTATTTTCTGTTGTACATGTTGCTGCCTATTTTTGTTGTTTTGTAACATTTTGTTCTTCAATATTTTATTGAAGGATGAACATACTAATTGATGAAGATCCCTTCTTTACCACAATCTTACAAAGTGGTGAGGATGGTATTAACAACACACTTTATGGATTGTGCACATGATAATGTTGAGATTCAAGCGACACAACCCAAATGGGAAACAAAGAAACCTATTAAAAAATTCCACTAGAGTGTGTCATTCATTGCAGAGGAAGATACTCTCTCTCCAAATGAACTCCATTTTTCCTTTATCTTTTCTCTATAGTCATGTACATTGTTTAGTAGATGAGCAGATGATATACAGTCATTTAATCATAAGTTTTAGTTCAATTTTAAAGTTTTATGGATATCATTATATACTTGGGTGCAAGTGGAAAGAATAGTGCTTATAGGTCTCTTCTTGTAGATCTTATGTATTTGGTTTCTCAAAATCCTCCACCTGCACATCTCTTTTTAATTTCTAGTGACATGGACTATTCTAGCATTTTACACAGGCTAAGAATGAACAACTACAATATATATTGCTTGCAAGTCTTGAAAGTGCACCTGGTGAAATTAACAGAATACTAGCATTCTTGTGAAATTAATGGAATACTAGCATTTTGGAAGTAGGACAACTAACCACAATAACCACATATCAGAATACTAGCATTTTCAAAGCATACTTGGCTAATAAATTATGAGCAGGCATGAGTATTCCATAAATGCTCGATGAGGTCAGCTTAGAGTTGAGAATGAGTGTCTATGTCTCTAAAACAATGATGTTGTGCAATGAACTCCATAAATTCAAGTATATTATCATGTGAAATTAATGGTTCATGGACATTATCATCCATTTGTTTGTAAACGAATTGGTTTGCGTTGAGATATAGATGACACTCATCTTCAACTATCATATTATGAAGCATAATGCATGCATACATAATGTCCTTTAAAGTTTCATGGTCGAAATACCTACTAGGTCCACACACAATTGCAAATCTACATTGGAGTACTCCAAATGCACACTCCACATCTTTCCTTGCAGACTTCTGGTCGGCAGCAAAAATTTTTTTTCTTTTTTCCTTGTGGAGTAAGAATAGTTTTCACTAATGGTGTCCAATAAAGATATATATCATTATCAAGCTAATATCACATTGTATATTCATGGCCATTGATTAAGTAGTTGCACGGAGGAGCATGACCTTCGGCCAATGTAGCAAAAATATAAGATCGATCGAGTACATTGGTGTCGTTATGAGACCCAAGTAAACAAAAAAAGCCATGCCATATCCAAAGATCATAAGATGCAACAGCCTCCAAAATAACAGTTGGTTCATTTACATGGCCAGAGTACATACATTTCCAAGTACTAGGACAGTTCTTACATTTTTAGTTTATGCAACCAATGCTACCTAACATTCATGGAAATTCATGCCTTTGTCCAACATCTAATAACCTTGCTATATCATTGCTGTTTGGAGACCTTAAGTAGTCATAAAAAAAAAATTGACAATCACCTTAACAAATTTTTTCATACTCAATCGTGCGGTGCTAATTTCTCCGATTCTGACATACTCGTCCATAAGATCTGTCATTACCCCATATGTGAGCATCCTAATTGCTATAGTCATCTTCTAAAAGGAAGACAATTCGAGCCTTCCACTAGCATTTCTTTTTTGGACAAAATAATCATCATGAGCTTCAACTGCATAATGGATGCGTACAAATAGATCACGACCAATTCGGAACTTCCTTCTAAAAACATTGGGCGGCTATATTAGTGGCTTAGCAAAGTAATAATTCCAAATGCATTGATAACCTTCCAATGGATCACGTTTGATGAGTACGACATTGAGAATTACAACGACGTGAACTAGATGCTCCCTTTGTAGCCCTTTGTTCTTCTTCTACCGCCATTGCTTCAATCATATTGAATTCATGATCAGAATAATCGTCATATACAAACTGAGGGAAGGTAATTTGAAGAATTGGAAGAAGATGAGTGGGAAGTAGTTAGCGGCTGATCTATTTATAGGGTTTAATCTCAGGTTGTTAGCTACAAGAAAAAGGTTGGCAGAAGAAGAAGGGTTGGCAAAACGTTTTTACTGGTTTCAAGAATTATAGATGTGATTATTGAGTAGAAGAATGGTTGGCAAAATGTGTTTGCTGGATCCAAGAATTATAGATATGATTGTTGATGATTAGATTAGGAAAAAAAAGTTGCAAACAATAATTTAATTATTAATTAACATATGGTCAGTATAATTGTAAAATATGGAAAGAAAATTAGAAAAAAAAATATTATTATTAATAAATTAATAAAATTTTATTATTATTTTGAATAATAGATAGATAATCCAATATAGAAATCTCTCTTGAATGGAATAGATAAAAGGCAAAACATGTGATTGTAGCCAAATTTTGCCTTTGCCTTTGCCTTTGTCAACTTGATCATCTGCTTTTGCCTTGTGTTAGCTCATGCATGCTTCCTCTTGCTTATTGGCATCCTTTTGCCTATTCCAATGCTAATGTTCGTACTTGTTAATTGTTATTTGAGGCCTTCGGTGTTTAGCTTGGGCCTTGGCTAGATGGTTAAACAATTATTTTATCTTTTTTAGTTGATTTGGGAGTATGAGACTCTAATATGAAGTTATAAATGATAGTATATCAAGAATAGCCTAAAGGGCCTATGTATATTTTTAATTTCTTTAAATTTTTACTTTTATTTTTCAAGTTTGCATAGCATATGCAATATTTTAGTTATATTTCTAGTTTTTTCATATCTAAAATGTGTTTTTTTTTTTTTGCAATGTTTCTAGTAAACTTGAAACTTAAAAGCCCACAAAAATGATCTATTATATGTAAAGTCTTGTTTAAAACTGAACTAAATATAAAGCCCAAAAAAAGAAGAAGCTCAAGTCCAACTTCGATCCAATAATTCGGAGTTGGAGTCATTAGAGTCGGATTAGAATCTATATAACTCGAAGTTTAGATTCGAACTTCAACAAAGTTGGAGTCGGATTTCTTGGATACCGACTCCAACCTAGTCGGTGCTCAACCCTAGATAAAATTGGGTATCGTCCTCTTTTTTTAAAAACAGTTAACATTTTATCTTTACCCTACCTATAAAATATTGAACAAAGTTTCCACCCAAACTAGACTTAGATGAGGGATGTTTGGAAGTGAGATGAGATAAAATTTTGTGAATACTATTGAAATAGTTTGTGAATAGTAATGAAATGATTTGAGTTAAAATGTTTTATTGGGTTTTAGGAAATAAGAGAGAAAAGAGTTGAAAAAAATATTATAAAATTGAAAAATTGTTTGAACATATTTTTTTAATGTTATTTTTGTTTTAAAATTTGAAAAGTTGTATTTTTTTTTTTAACTTTAGAAAAATTGTAACGTTTAGGAAATGATTAGATGATAAAGTTTAAGATTTGAAGTTGCATTTTATGTTTGAGAAGGAAATTATAAAAAGTTATAAGATGAGATCATCTCACTTCTCAAACATGACCTAATTTATTGCTAATACATAATTAGTACTTATCTACCCCAATGTATGATCTAAAAGGTCAACCAGACTTGACTAATTGCAACTGATCAGTTGCAATACGAATCACATATATATGACCCAAAGTTGAAATTTTGCTGATTCTGTTTATTGAAACATGTCTTTCTAACATAAAGAAACCAGATTGGTGAAACTCAACCGCATGCAGGGTCTAGAAACATAGTTTAATTAAGAAACTCTTTACTGCTTGGCAAGACACCTCCTACCAACTATTTGAAAGTTTTTTTAGCATTGGAGGAAGAAGATTATAGCAATGAGGATGCAGAAAAGCTTGTGTTGTTGCTTTGGAGGTATGAGTGTTCCATCCCTGCTGATTGACCTCCACTGTGATTACAGGTTTCTTTTCCATCATTTGCAAAAGACCTCTGAAGATTAAGCATATCGACTTTCAAGCACTGATCCTCTCTCTCCTGCCTTATCTCATTGAGCATTGCTGCTACATCTTTCATGGATGGCCTGTCTTCCGGGGAAGGATTTACACACAGCAAAGCCACACCTAGGGTCTGCAACATTTCCTCAATTTCAGATTCTGGCCGAGCATGAGTACTTAAGCTTGGATCCAGCACTTCAACTCCCCCTGATGATCTCTTCTGCCTTACCCAATCTACAATGTGAAGCCCATCTGGTATAGTTGGATCAATTGGTTGTTTCCCGGTTAGCACTTCTAAAACCACAACACCATAGCTATATACATCACTCTTCTCTGTTATCTTCATCATGTATCCGTACTCTGCAAACCAAAAGGGCAGGAAAAGTACAGTGTCACATGGGAATTATCATTGTGAAATTTCTCAAATGGAGAGTAATTCATCACTATGTATGAATGATCTTTTATTCCTAAAATCTATGAATTTGTTAACAAAAAATCCAGGTTAGTTTTAATACGGTTTCAAACATATTGGTTCTTTTCTACCATTTAATTTAGGAATTATTAACAAATAAATACTTGAAAATCTCAAATCAAAATAGGATATTTGACTTACCAGGAGCAATGTAGCCGTAGGAACCTGCGACGGTCATGGAAGACCGTGCAAAATCTCCGTCATCAACAAGCTTGGCAAGCCCAAAATCAGCAATATAAGGTTCAAATTCAAGACCAATGAGGATGTTGTTGGCCTTAATGTCCCTGTGAACAATAGGAGGAACACAGTCATGGTGTAAATAAGCCAAACCTTGAGCTGCCCCCAATACGATCTGATATCTCAGGTTCCATTCCAAGCAGTTACCGCTTTGTTCATGAAGAATACCTCCCAAGCTCCCATTGGGCACGTAATCATACATTAGCAATCTTGTGCTTTGATTCCAACAGCAACCCAAGAACCTTACGATGTTCTTGTGTCGGATGGAGCCAAGAGTGTTTACTTCAGCTGAAAATGAATCACGAATTCCTTTATTGATTCCTAACCTTTCATTTTGGGAATTGTATCCGGCAGCCATTGTTGTTGGCCAGAGCTTCTTTACTGCAATCAATTCCCCATTTTCCATTTCTGCACGATAAACAATTCCTGAGCATCCCTTTCCGATTACATTGGACTCAACTAGACACTTCAAAACCTGTTCAACTGAGAAGTTCAACTTTTGGAATGGAGTGAACTGCCAACGCAATGAATCCCCTCCCATCTCAGAATCATTATCATCTCTGATCATTTTCCGTGCTCGGAAAACTGCAACAGCCCCAAAAATTGCCAATGCCACGGTCAAGGTAATTAGCAACCCAATGGCTAATCTAACGCTTTGTGACCTCTTGAAACCACTGTTGTTTGGCATACCCATTGTTGTAGAGTTGCTTAGGAAACATGCATCGTGACCCTTGGAACACAATCCTCGATTCCCTGCCAACTCCGTTGCTGATAACTGTCTAAATAGCTTGTTGTCTGGAAGATAACCGGTGAAGTTATTGTATGAAATGTTAAGAGAAACAAGATTTACAAGCCCAGATAGTGCCATCAAGTCGCCTTCTAGCTTATTGTGCGACAGGTCTAGTACGGAGAGTTTGTTGAGAGCTGAGATTTGTGGTGGGATGACACTAGATAGTGCATTAAAACTCAGATTTAGAGCAATGTCAAGAGCTTCAATTTCAAATATTTCACCCGGGATTGTGCCAGACAGTGCATTGCTGCTAAGATCAAGCAACTGAAGACTTGAACAATGGCCAAGCGAGGAGGGGATTGATCCAGAGAGGGAGTTCCTNAATATAAGGTTCAAATTCAAGACCAATGAGGATGTTGTTGGCCTTAATGTCCCTGTGAACAATAGGAGGAACACAGTCATGGTGTAAATAAGCCAAACCTTGAGCTGCCCCCAATACGATCTGATATCTCAGGTTCCATTCCAAGCAGTTACCGCTTTGTTCATGAAGAATACCTCCCAAGCTCCCATTGGGCACGTAATCATACATTAGCAATCTTGTGCTTTGATTCCAACAGCAACCCAAGAACCTTACGATGTTCTTGTGTCGGATGGAGCCAAGAGTGTTTACTTCAGCTGAAAATGAATCACGAATTCCTTTATTGATTCCTAACCTTTCATTTTGGGAATTGTATCCGGCAGCCATTGTTGTTGGCCAGAGCTTCTTTACTGCAATCAATTCCCCATTTTCCATTTCTGCACGATAAACAATTCCTGAACATCCCTTTCCGATTACATTGGACTCAACTAGACACTTCAAAACCTGTTCAACTGAGAAGTTCAACTTTTGGAATGGAGTGAACTGCCAACGCAATGAATCCCCTCCCATCTCAGAATCATTATCATCTCTGATCATTTTCCGTGCTCGGAAAACTGCAACAGCCCCAAAAATTGCCAATGCCACGGTCAAGGTAATTAGCAACCCAATGGCTAATCTAACGCTTTGTGACCTCTTGAAACCACTGTTGTTTGGCATACCCATTGTTGTAGAGTTGCTTAGGAAACATGCATCGTGACCCTTGGAACACAATCCTCGATTCCCTGCCAACTCCGTTGCTGATAACTGTCTAAATAGCTTGTTGTCTGGAAGATAACCGGTGAAGTTATTGTATGAAATGTTAAGAGAAACAAGATTTACAAGCCCAGATAGTGCCATCAAGTCGCCTTCTAGCTTATTGTGCGACAGGTCTAGCACGGAGAGTTTGTTGAGAGCTGAGATTTGTGGTGGGATGACACTAGATAGTGCATTAAAACTCAGATTTAGAGCAATGTCAAGAGCTTCAATTTCAAATATTTCACCCGGGATTGTGCCAGACAGTGCATTGCTGCTAAGATCAAGCAACTGAAGACTTGAACAATGGCCAAGCGAGGAGGGGATTGATCCAGAGAGGGAGTTCCTACTAAGTACGAGTCTGTTCAGTGAAGTGAGTTTCCCAAAACTCCCATGAATCTGACCCACAAACTGATTTACAGAAACATCCAATACCTGAAGATTGGTCAGAGCAGATAAAGGACTAGGCAAAGTGCCTCCAAGGGTGTTATTACTTAGGTTCAGCATTTGCAGTTCAGCACAATTGCCGATCTCATCCGGCACTGATCCAGCAATGCGATTTTCAGACAGGTCAAGGAAACTAAGGTTATTGAGGAACCCAATTTCTTTTGGAATCTCCCCACTGATTCTATTATTCGCTAGCCGAAGCCGGATAAGAGAACGGCAGTTCCCAATCTCAGGAGGGATGGAACCCGAAATGTCATTTGAAATCAATAGCAGCTTTGTTAAATTTTGAAGATGAAATAGTCCGGGAGGTAAGCTACCAGTGAGTGCATTATGTGACAAATCCAAGGCCTCCAAACTCCTGCAACTGGCCAATTCTGGTGGAATGCTTCCTTCTAGTTTGTTCTGCCAGGCTAAGAAGACTGTTAGTTCTGTCAACATCCCAAGCTCAGCAGGAACCGGACCTGATATCTGATTAGAATCAAGCTGTAACTGAAGGAGGCTTGAAGCATTTGAAAGCATTGATGGGATTGAACCGGAGATATTATTGTTACTAAGCATAAGCTCTTGAAGATTTGAGAGGTTTCCAAAAGAAAGAGGTATGCTTCCAGAGAAAGAATTCAATGAGAGGTCAATGGTTTTCAAGCTTTTGCAATTCCCGATTTCCTCAGGAATAGTCCCATCAAAATTGTTCTGCCACAATAACATCTTTTCCAGCTTCCGAAGCTTACCCAACTCTGCTGGAAGTGAACCTGAGAGATCATTTTCGTACAGGAATAAGTTGACAAGCTCCGAACAGTTGCCTATATCTGGGGGAATCTCACCAGAGAGCATCGTAGTATAAACTGAGAGTGTCTGGAGCATGCTTAGTTTACCCAGTGAAGCAGGTATTGAACCAGAAAGTTTTGTATCAGCAAGACCCAGAACCTTCAAATTCTGGCAGTCTCCGAGCTCATCTGGAATATTTCCTACAATGTCTTTGTTCCCTCCGGCACGAACAACTTCCAAGTTTGACAGTTTGCCTAGTTCCACCGGTAATTTCCCACTTAAGTAATTATCAAATACAACAAGATTCTTGAGGCGGAAGCAATCACCGAGCTCTGCAGGAATTTGTCCAGTGAGCTGGTTGGAGTTCAAAATCAAGTCCTGGAGATTTTGGAGCCTCCCAATGCTGGAAGGAATACTTCCAACCAGACTGTTTGAACTAACATCAATCACTGTAAGGGCAGTGCAATATCCAACATCAGGAGAGATCGTTCCGGTGAGGTTAGCACCGGAAACGATGAGCTTTTGGAGGAAGTGAAGGGAGGAGAGGTTGGAAGGAAAGGAAAGAGCCAGCTCAATAGACTGTATACTGATCTCAGTGACAAAGTTTCCAGAAGAACAAGTTATGTAAGACCAGTTACAAGGGTCAGGGTCTGAAGGGTTCCAGCTGGAGAAAGCTGAAGTGGGTGTGAGCTGAGAACTGTGAAGCCATGAATATAGTGTAACAACTTCACTGTTTCCTGTAGAAGAAGGAAAGGATGGCAAAAGTACAAGGACGAAGAGAAGGAGATGATAGCTGGGGTTGTGAAGGAGGGTGGTGATCAAGGATTGCCTCGGCATTGGATGGTGGTTGTAGGCGCTGTGCTGCCTCGGCATCGGCATTGTCAATTGCCTCAAAACCCCAACCAGTCTTGGTTTTTCATTGGGTCTCTCTCTTTTTCGCTTGATTCTTATCTCAAATTCACTCTACTATGTCACCAGTACTGCCATTACTATAATAGTATTATACTTTCTTTGCAGTCAAGCAAGAAAAGGAGAGACAAAGAAAGAGAAAACAGATTGAAAGATTTGGAGCCACACCACCACCATCACTTTCGCCTCGGGGTTCTGTTCTTTGCTATAAATTTATATATTTTTTAAGTCTCCCTGAATTGAATAGGCACTGTTAGTACACATTAGCAAATAGTTTCATGTGCTTTTGCATTGTTTTCCTCGACATAGTGAGTGATATGGGCTGTTTCAGTTTTGATAACTGAGCCAACCCTTTGAACTTTGAAGCTCATTCACATTACCTTAATTCCTTTCTTTTTCTGTGTGTGCAAGTTTGAAATTTTAATTTAATGCTGTTCCCCACGGAGCATTTCTTATCATGTGTGGAACTTTTGGGCAATGGATTTTCTATGCTTTGAAGTTTAATATCATCGTTTTTTCTTTCTTTTCTAGGCTTCATATTTTTGACACAAGACAATAGACATGGAAGTGAAACTTGTGCTTTGTGGAATATACCAGTTTTGAAGAGAGCAATTAATAAATCCTAGTCCTAAAGTATTTTGAGATTCCCTAATATATTTTATTTATTGTTTTTTGTTCCTTTTATAGTGGGGTTCCGGGGGTGTCATGCTTCTCACTTGCAATTTCCCACTTCCCAAACAGGCAACCATGGAGAGAATTATTATATAAGAGAAATCAATTCAATCAGAACAGAAAAAATAATATAAAACAAAATAAAAATTCATGTGACACAAATAACAAGAGAGAAGCATCATCTTGATCTGTTCGGGACAAATTCATCACAGAAAGCAAAGCATATTTTTGAGCTTAATAATAAGAGTTCTCTGCCACTAATTTTTTTTTTCTTCCTACATTTCCCTCATAAATTTTATCCCTAAAATATTTAAGCTGCATTTAGTTGTTGAGATGAGTTCAGTTGAATTGTGAATAATAATATTTTGTGGATCCCACTGAGATGTGTTTAACTTTTTTAGGTTGAGATGAATTTAACTTTTTAGGTTGAAATGTATGAAGTAGGTTGAGATGTATTTAACTTTTTTATAAAAAAAAATTGAAAAAACAGTAGATCTCATGATCAATAATTAGTTTGAGATGAGTTGAGTTAGATTCAACGTGTTTTTCTTAAATAAATTGAAGCCTAAATTTCTTCTGAACAAATGCATCACAGAATGCGCGCGTTTAATTTGGCCACGTATAATTTATTTTACTCAATGAATTACCAAATCTAGGGTGATAATATTTGCTTAGCAAATACAAATGATATGGAAAATGTCCTATTGATTGTCATAACTAATTATTAATGTAAAGATATTCCTAATTTCAAGGCTTAAGCATGTGGTGGATGAACCCACTTTCACTCCCCCAATTGGCATTGTTTATTTAGCTATGCGTCTAAGGAATAAATGTGATCATATGACTTTTTAAGTAGGTCTCTGCGTGAGTAAATTTGAGCAAAAGAAAGGGTGCTGCCCAATGCATGACCTTGGGAACCTCCCTCTATGGAATCTAAACACGTTTTGTTTTGTTTTTAAATTTCGAAAATTTCATAGATGGGTTTTTCTTGGATTTTATACAAAATGGTAGTCCAAAACAAATATATTTGAATAGAAATCTTTTTAAAATATGCTCTTGAAAATCATTTTTGAAATCCATTTATTTGGTAAAATTATTTTTTTCACAAATTATAGCAAACGAAATTGTATTAGACCAAATCAATAAAACAGGTTATAATCGACCAGAATCGGCTACCAGATGTTGAAATCATGAGAGAATCAGCCGGCCAGCTATCCAACGAGGTGGAAATCGATTTGGTTGACTAGTGGTCCAATGTTGGGAGCTTGGGGTGGCAGGAATTGAGCTCGACTTGAGCTCGACAGAGGAGAGGAGTTAGTTCTGAATTGAAATAAGAAATTGGTCGAACGAGGTTGTTTTGGCCGCAGAGAATAAAGGAAGAGCAACGCAGCAACATCAACACCATGAAGTTAACTAGAGCGCACCGTTTAATGGAGCTCTTATTGGAACGAGTCGTTTTGATAAGTAGATTTGATATGCAATAAGTTTATTTTCATATTCAATTTATGTTATTTGGGAATGTTATGTTAGTATCTGTGAGTGGAGTTTGTTAGTCACAGGCTGAGTGAAATTTAAAAAGGGACGTGAGCTGAGAGGGGAGGANTTGAAGTTTAATATCATCGTTTTTTCTTTCTTTTCTAGGCTTCATATTTTTGACACAAGACAATAGACATGGAAGTGAAACTTGTGCTTTGTGGAATATACCAGTTTTGAAGAGAGCAATTAATAAATCCTAGTCCTAAAGTATTTTGAGATTCCCTAATATATTTTATTTATTGTTTTTTGTTCCTTTTATAGTGGGGTTCCGGGGGTGTCATGCTTCTCACTTGCAATTTCCCACTTCCCAAACAGGCAACCATGGAGAGAATTATTATATAAGAGAAATCAATTCAATCAGAACAGAAAAAATAATATAAAACAAAATAAAAATTCATGTGACACAAATAACAAGAGAGAAGCATCATCTTGATCTGTTCGGGACAAATTCATCACAGAAAGCAAAGCATATTTTTGAGCTTAATAATAAGAGTTCTCTGCCACTAATTTTTTTTTTCTTCCCACATTTCCCTCATAAATTTTATCCCTAAAATATTTAAGCTGCATTTAGTTGTTGAGATGAGTTCAGTTGAATTGTGAATAATAATATTTTGTGGATCCCACTGAGATGTGTTTAACTTTTTTAGGTTGAGATGAATTTAACTTTTTAGGTTGAAATGTATGAAGTAGGTTGAGATGTATTTAACTTTTTTATAAAAAAAAAATTGAAAAAACAGTAGATCTCATGATCAATAATTAGTTTGAGATGAGTTGAGTTAGATTCAACGTGTTTTTCTTAAATAAATTGAAGCCTAAATTTCTTCTGAACAAATGCATCACAGAATGCGCGCGTTTAATTTGGTCACGTATAATTTATTTTACTCAATGAATTACCAAATCTAGGGTGATAATATTTGCTTAGCAAATACAAATGATATGGAAAATGTCCTATTGATTGTCATAACTAATTATTAATGTAAAGATATTCCTAATTTCAAGGCTTAAGCATGTGGTGGATGAACCCACTTTCACTCCCCCAATTGGCATTGTTTATTTAGCTATGCGTCTAAGGAATAAATGTGATCATATGACTTTTTAAGTAGGTCTCTGCGTGAGTAAATTTGAGCAAAAGAAAGGGTGCTGCCCAATGCATGACCTTGGGAACCTCCCTCTATGGAATCTAAACACGTTTTGTTTTGTTTTTAAATTTCGAAAATTTCATAGATGGGTTTTTCTTGGATTTTATACAAAATGGTAGTCCAAAACAAATATATTTGAATAGAAATCTTTTTAAAATATGCTCTTGAAAATCATTTTTGAAATCCATTTATTTGGTAAAATTATTTTTTTCACAAATTATAGCAAACGAAATTGTATTAGACCAAATCAATAAAACAGGTTATAATCGACCAGAATCGGCTACCAGATGTTGAAATCATGAGAGAATCAGCCGGCCAGCTATCCAACGAGGTGGAAATCGATTTGGTTGACTAGTGGTCCAATGTTGGGAGCTTGGGGTGGCAGGAATTGAGCTCGACTTGAGCTCGACAGAGGAGAGGAGTTAGTTCTGAATTGAAATAAGAAATTGGTCGAACGAGGTTGTTTTGGCCGCAGAGAATAAAGGAAGAGCAACGCAGCAACATCAACACCATGAAGTTAACTAGAGCGCACCGTTTAATGGAGCTCTTATTGGAACGAGTCGTTTTGATAAGTAGATTTGATATGCAATAAGTTTATTTTCATATTCAATTTATGTTATTTGGGAATGTTATGTTAGTATCTGTGAGTGGAGTTTGTTAGTCACAGGCTGAGTGAAATTTAAAAAGGGACGTGAGCTGAGAGGGGAGGAGTATTCTGGAATTTTTTGTTGAAACTTGTGGTTTTCATCTGGAGGTAAGGAACCTCGAATACCCATTATCTAGGGTTATAAAATGGTCGGTCCGGACCGAATGGACCGAACCGAAAGTCTCCATGGTCGGTTTCGATCTAATGAGTAGAAGTATTTCAGTCTTCAATCTGGTCTCAGAGTGGGGATTTCCCAAACCGAACAGATCGAACCCAAAAATTTTTATTTTTATTTTTATAAATATATTATTTTATATAATAATTGTATAATAAATTATGTAATTTTTATCTAACCTATCCCTATTTACAATATAAAATTATAATACATTCACATTCTCTAAGTTAGTAACAAAGTAATAATTAACATCATCAATATAATTATATAATTATAAAGTGATAACTAAACTAAATCACTATAAGCCTATAAGACTATAAGTCTATAACTATATATAATATTAAATTATCACTATGACTAATGACTAATGACTATAAGTTTATAACTAATACTAATATATAACTATACTAATAGTATAATATTAATACTATTATATAGTCTAATATATTATATAGCTTTACTAAATCACTATATACTATATTACTAATCACTATATCATTATAATATCAATATATCATTATAATATATATACACATACTATAAGTCTATATGTAGTACTAATGGTAACACTATAATAGTATAATATATAGTATTAATATATATTAATATATTATAAGAGTTATAAGATTATAACATAATATATAGATAATAGTATAGTTTAATATCACTATAAGTTATAACTATATATACCTAATAGGTTTATAGACTAATACAATGATTTAAAAAAAAAAAAAAAAAAAGGTCAGACCAAATGGACCGGATCAATAACTACCAAAACCGAACCAAACCGAATGGGTGTTTGGTCCGGTCCGGTTCGAAAAAAATGATGGACCGAAAAATTCGGTCCATGACAGAACCAGACTGACCCATTTACACCCCATTATCATCTTCAAGCACAATGATGAATATATGATTCTATCATCTGTTTCCTTCTCATCCATTCTATTTTATGGTTTCATTTTTATTAGAGTTACCCAGCAAGTTCACAACAAGTGGTATATGAAAGCCGACATCCATGGAAGAAGTCACACTGTTCGAGTAGCAAGAGATTCTAAACTCCCAAGAGAAAAGTCTATAGGAGCTTCATCACCATTTGAACGAATTAACATATATGCTGCTTAACTGTTTGGCAAAGCAGCAAAATATTCTTAATCGGAATAGTATGATTGAGAAGTTGATGAAACAAAAATCAGCAGATTTTTCAAGAGGAGGTAAAGAAAAGGGTCCTATATTAGAATTAAAGGAAGGGAAGAAAGTGGCTACAGATCCAGCAGGAGGAAAGGAAGAATCAGTAGTTACAAAAGAGAGTTTGATTTTTTATTGTGAAAAATCAGAAACTTCATAGGAAACAGGGGTTTATCTCCGGTCTCTAAGGGTGCCGATTCTCATCATAGTGGAGAAATTCTAGATGAATTTCTTAGAGAACAACAACTTAGTGCCTTGCAAGAAGAAGACAAACAAGCTAGAAAGAAATTCCCTCTTCCTTTGTTGAAGAAAAGCAAACGGCCATTTAAACCCATGGAGGTTGTCATCTACAGGAGAAAAGCGAAAATTTCCCCCATGGAAAGGATCCCACACAATTGGCCACGACTCGTATGGCATCCCCCTTGGCCAAAATGCAACACTTAGTCTCTATTTGTGTGTCGCCTTGGGAGAATTTGGGTCTGTTTGGACATGGGTGAACTCTTGCAAGGTAAACCCTAAGCTAAATCGTCATCGTTTTCTCATTACCATCACCCACCCCCTTCCATTTCCACTATTCTTTTCATCTCGCGGCGATCCCTCAGCCTTATTGTCCACATCGTACGATCTACCCCTGCCCCATAGAAGCATTTTGACATTTTTGCCAAACTTTTGGACCCCAAAGAAGATTGGTCCTGGATCTCAGCATAAGAAAACCCTCTCCTTATTTAACCCATTTGACATTTTGGAGGCAAAGGAGACCTTGAACCTATCACACAGGGAGAGAGTAGAGGACCTAGGCCCTTAGAAGATACTCTTCCTACAAGCCCAAGTAGCTCGCCTTGCCTCCCTTCCACCCGGTCTCGCTCAACACCTCGTCGCCATTGTCGAAGTACTTATGCTAGTGAGATTTAATTGTTAGAATACTGCCATACTGGGGCTTAAACTATGGTGAGAAGGTATTTCCGTCAATCGACCATGAGATCCTCAAGGGCATAGTGGCGCAATTCTACACCAACTTACTCCTCACCGTAGATCCACATGCTACATCTAGAGTTGGACGTGGTGGATTTAGAGGTGATGGTGGCCGTGGGAACGGCGATTTCGTTGCAATATCCAAAATCCGTGGCCGATTGGGTGGTTTTGGGACCATAGAGAAGTGGGTTAGTGGAGCATATGCTGGTCATTCTGCTGTTTGCTTAAAGGATTTTGAAGGAAAGTAATGGGTTGGTGATTCAGGCCATGAAAATGAAAAGGGAGAAAACGAATTGGTGCTCAGTTCTGTATTAAAGGACGAGAAGAATTTAAAAATGAGATCTCCATGACAACTCAAACCAAGAAGACCATTACTTTGGAGATTCAGACCTTCGACTAGAAGCACCTCGTCGTTGTCGAAAGGCAACTTGAAGAGGGCCAAACCTTAGCCGCGGCGTAGTAGTATGGGGTGGAGTCTCTGGTGGCTGTGTAGGAATAGACCCACAGAGAAAGCTCCGCCACTCGTCGACCCGCTGCTAGCCATTCCCTCATTTTCGACGGCTACATCTGGCCTTATACCATGACCAAGCATTTTGGAAGTTCCAAGATGGAAGCTCCCATTGTCTCTGCTCAACGCTGATCCAAAGCTCCCTTTTCCTTTCTTGGCTCAACTGAAGCTTGGTATTGCTTTTGAAGACGAAGGACTAGGGACTAAAGATCAGCAACTAAGAAAGAACACTGGAACTCAAGGTGTCACTCTATCATTTATGTGTTATTTCAAATAGAAATTCACAAGAGCCCCTCAAGAAGTTTAGAGCAAGAACTTAAGCTGCTGGAAAACATATATTCCTCAATTTTCGTTCAGGAGGGAGAAGCAACAAATTGGGGTGATGCTTTGATGAGTGTACGAACGTGCACTCTAAATACCCTATTATTGGACTATAATGCTAAAATGTGAACAGAAATTATAGGAATTAATGTATATTCTTGAATTGAGTTTCTATTTATTTTGAGATACTCCTAAGCAGATTTTTATGTTTAATTTTAGGGCTTATAATAGAGTAAGTCAAAACCTGGTCAAATTCAAAGGACTTTCAAATGGGCAAGAGTTAGAACAACCTAAGAACTTTCAATGAGTGTAGGACTCTTCAAATAAGGATAATGATGAAATTTAAGAGTAATTCGGATTAAGAAAAATAGTCAGAGTCCAACATGCTCTAGGAAACTATATAGATATACTTTAGTATTTCAAACGTAACTTTTTACTCACATATCAGATTGATTCGATTCTAGATGCGTTGGAAAGCTAACTTAAAGGGCTATGAATTTGTCTCTAATAAGAATTTCCAAATTCAAACTCGTGAAGTTCGTACGTGGATGCCAAGATAAGTCTTAATATTTAGGCGATTTTTCTAGGCGGGAATCATGAAGATATTAGGGTTTCTTTCCTACCCTATATAAGGATATCATTAGGAGGCTGAAGAGAGGAAGAATGAAGGAATTTAATTGTCATGGCCGCCGTTTGCTTTACCTTTCTCTTAAGATTTTTGTTGTCCATTATATTTATGGGTAACTAAATTCTCAAGTAGGGTTAGGGATGAACTTGCACATTAGATGGTATTTATAATTTATTTTTTTATTTATGTATTTAATTTTCAATTACTAAAACTCTTTTGTTTTATCATTCTCAATTCATCGTTGATGTTCTCTTCTCCGAATAATTATAGAATTTATTCTGTTTATGGATTCAGTCATGCTTTTTCTATTGAATGCATTAGTTTTTTGATTATGTTTGGATCAATTATTTATTTATATTGATTTAATTCTTTGCTGCAATATCGCTCTCAAAGTATATTGTCGTCGTAGGATTTTCTCAATAGTGATAATAATTTACGTATTTTAAAAGTGGTGAATGATTTTTCAAAGAGTTATATTTGGTTTAATCTTGGTTTATAAATCTATATTTTCATATTGAAAATTTTGGGAATTAAGTTTCCAATTGAATTATCCAATGAATTAAGAATAATTAAAATACCAGATTTGTGCAATGGATTCCTGACGTTCTACTATTTGTCAAATTGAGTACTTTTTTCGTTAATCAATTTGTTTCACTTTAATTTACATTTAAAATTAATCTTTGTTATCTATTAATCATTTGATATTTTTCCTTAGTTTCTTTGTTCCTTCTACTATTCTTTTAATTTGTCTCTCTGTAGAATCGACACCCTAAAACTATGCTACAACTACTGCATTATTCTTTGGGTATAATCAAATTTTGGCGCAGTTGCCGGGGAGACGGTAAAAGAATTGCTAGATTATTTTTTCAGTTGTTTGTAAAGGCGGTAACTTCGTTCCTTCTTTTTGCTTGCTGTATTTTATTTTATTTTATTTTTCTCTTTTTCTTTTGATTATTTTGTTACCTTGCATGCACAGATATAGAAACGCTTTGGATAGATTTGCTTATAGGCCTGTGCTAGAGTCAGGATCAAACTTTTTAAATCTTTTATTTGACAATCCATTTAGTTCTGAAGAAATGAGTGAACACGAAAATCAACCCATTAGAACTCTCCAGGATTACCTCCACCCTACACACACAGCCACACCATCATGCATCATGTTTTCAACTAATATTCACCAACTGGATTTTAAAACAGGGATGATACAATTACTCCCTACTTTTCGTGGCTTGGAAAATGAAAATTCATATGTGCACATTAGGGAGTTTGAGAAAGTTGTTGCGACTTTTCATTGTCACAATGCAACTGATGACGTTGTGAGACTTAAGTTCTTTCATTTCTCTTTGAAGGATAGAGCTAAGAGTTGGCTATATTCACTGAGACCCCGATCTATTGGGTCATAGAGTGAGATGACTCAGGTCTTCTTTAATAAATATTTTCCTCAACATAAGACCAATGCTTTAAAAAGGTAAATCTCCACCTTTGCACAAAAGGATAGTGAGACTTTGTATCAGTCTTGGAAGAGATTTAAGGAGTTGTTGAGTATGTGTCCTCACCATGGGTATGAGAATTGGCGCTTAGTGAACTATTTTTATGAGGGATTTACATATAGAGAGTGCCAATTTGTGGAAATGATGTGTAATGGTGAGTTCTTACAGAAAGATCCTGATGAGGCCATAGAATACCTCAATGAGCTTGCTGAAAAAGCTTACACTTGGACTGGACCTAGTGCTACTGAGAGCACAAATAGGTCCCAACCTGCAGGAAACCCAAATGGTGGTGGAATTTACCATCTCAGGGAAGAGGATAGCCTAAAGGCTAAAGTTGAGATGCTCACTAGGGAGTTAGAGGTATTAAAGAATAAGGACTTAAATCAACACACATGGCTAATCATGCAGAGTCTTTTGGACTATGTTTTGTGTGTGGCGGGGTAGATCATCTCGCCCAAGAGTGCCCCACACTTGTTGAGATGAGAGGGGTGTATGGGGAACAATGTAATGCATTGGGTATGTACAAGAAGCCTTTTACACCTTACTCTAATACCTATAATCCAGGGTGACACAATCACCCTAATTTTAGCTGGAAGTCTAAAAACCAGCACCTGTACAACCCCCTAAATCATATCCTGCACCATATCATGCACTTTCATCTTTTAGAAGTCCTTTAGAAGATACTTTGTATGCGTTTATTGAAGCACAGGGTAAGACTAACCAAAAATTTGAATAGTTGATTACGCATGTTATGGAAGAAAATAAGGAGATAAAGAGCCAAGTATCCAAATTGATAAACTCATTGAGTGTGAATGAGCGAGGTAAGTTCCATTCTCAAACTCAGTCCTCACACCAAGGTCAACACATGGCGAAAGAAAATTTGAAGGAGGTGAATGCCATTCTGATATGAAGTGGTAAGTCATTACACATCCCAACAACGAACAAATCAGAGGATGTGGAAAAGGATCAAGATAGTAGTGATGCCGAGCTGCCCAAAGAACCTGAGGTGACAAAGAGTCCTGTCAAGTTACCATTCCCTCAATCTTTAAAATCAAGCAAGCGAACTCTAGATCTAAACAATGAAATCTTAGAGAATCTAAAGCAGGTAAAAATTAATCTTCTCCTTTTACATGTGATTAAACAAGTGCCTACTTATGCAAAAGTTCTCAAGGATTTGTGTACAGTTAAGAGGAAGCACCATGTGAAGAAGACTACGTTCCTAACAGAGCAAGTGAGTGCTCTAATTGAGCAGTGCATTCCTCCCAAGTACAAGGATCCTGGTGGTCCAACCATTCCATGCAACATTGGAGATCATGAGTTTAGGCAAGCCTTGCTAGATTTAAAAGTTAGCGTGAATCTAATGCCTTATTCAATTTATTTGTAGTTTGGTTTGGGTGAAATTAAGTCCATTTCTGTTGTGCTTCAATTGGCTGACCGTTCAGTTAAGAAACCAAGAGGGATAGTTGATGATGTTTTGATCCAAATTGACAAGTTTTACTACCCTGTTGATTTTTTAGTTTTGTATACTCAATCGGTTGTTGAGTTTAACTCTAAGATTCCTCTCATATTAGGTAGATCTTTCATTTCTACCGCTAATGCACTTATAAACTGCAGGAATGGGTTGATGAAACTATCTTTTGGAAACATGACCATGAAGGTCAACATATCCACATCAGTAAGCAACCTGAGGAGAACGATGAGTGTCAACAAACATACATGATTGACACACTCATAGACAAGGGAGTTCATACAACTCACGATTCCGATTCTATTGAATATTTTCTTGTTAATTCTGAATTTGATACTATGAATGATTCATCTGATGTTGTTAATGTTTGTGCTATTTTTGATGAATTTCAGGATTATGGCCCACATATTTTGCATCCAAAATTTGAGGAGCTGTCTAAAAAAAGTGAAAATCAGATTCCTTCAAGCATGGATAGTCTCAAGTTGGAATTGAAGCCACTGCCCTCAGGTTTTAAGTATGCATTTCTCAGCCTAGGTGACACTTCTCCTATTAGTATTTCTTAGAAATTGAATGCAGATAAGTTTAAGAAATTTCAGTTGACCAAGTTAAAGGAGTTGAAAAATGATGCTTATGAGAACTCTAGAATCTATAAGGCTAAAATGAAAGCGTTTCATGATAAAAATATTTTGAGAAAAAAGTTTAAGCCTAATGATTCTTATATGATTCTAGATTCTATAAGCACCCAGGAAAACTTCGGTCTAGATGGACTGGCCCCTTTGTCGTGAAACATGATTTTGAAAATGGGGCAGTAGAAATAGGATATCCTAAGGATGGTCGGATCTTTAAAGTAAATGGTCAACGCCTTAAAGTATTAATTGATAGGCAGGTTCTGGAAGTGGAAGACATTCCACTTGTGGATCCGGTCTATCAACCTTGACCACACCACATAGGTATGTTTTTTTTTCTTCTTTCTTAATTTGTTTTGCTTGTTTTGTTTTATTTTTGTTTTATTTTATTTTATTTCTTTTCCTTTTTGTTTGTTGTTGTTCTCTTTGTTTTTGTTTGCAGGTTAATTTCATTTTGTCATTTCAGGTTACTATTTTTTTTGCTTAGCAAGCTACTCACGTCACTCATCAGGTGTATTCTACTCTTTTTAGTTACTCCCCATTTAAATTTGACTCCTAAACATTGAGGACAATGTTTCATTTAAGTTGGGGGGTGGTGGTGCAAATTCAGTATTTAAAATGCTTGTTGAAACTCTGTGGCATATTTTCATGTGTCAAATTTTTTTTAATTTGCATCACACATGCATCATTTTCACATGTGTACTCATTCTCATTCATAGTCATCTTCGTGAATTCACCAAACCCACCATAATCATTTTTGCTGAAGCATTCACAGAACCCCTAATGCACTCATCCAAACTTTGTGGTAAGATAGTGGTTTGACACATGTAACTAGAGAACTCTTTTGCTTAAGCATTTATATGAGTTTTGGAAAGGATTGAGAGCCTACAAATGCAATAAATTGTGATAAACATTCATTGATCTATTGAATTAGGCACTTCTTGTGAAAATATCATTACATGATTTGTGGTAAGATGGTAGATATACTTGGAATATGACGAAGGTTAACTTAGGATCAACGTTTGAGCCTTTCAAACTAACCCTTTCCATCAAAGACTCCTAGTAGTCAACTTTGAGCCAATAAACACATGTAACTTTTTGTTTTCATATACTCACATCATCCATACCTCTCCACATTGGAGTATAACCTATACACTGATTTTTCCTACCCTTCTTACTTTCAAGTGTGTATTAGATATGGAATTTTTATCTTTTCTATAGAAAAATAAAAGGAGAGAGAGAAAGGGAAAGAACATGAGTTACAAGGTGTTCAAGTGAGTGAGTCTCAAAGGTAAAAATACCAAAGTTGGGTAAAAATAGCAAAATACCAGAGTGATATACATAATTGTTCACCAAGTTTTAAAAAAATGAAAAAAAAAAGAATTAGAAAAAAGAAAGAGAAAAAGAGGCATTATTTGATGATTTGAAAAGTTAGAGAGTACATCAAGTGAGAAATATGGTTTATTGAGAGGTTTAATAAGATTCCCTTTATATATACTTGGCAATTTTTGAATCATTTTCATCTTTTTCTTTCATATAGCCCCGAACCCAAATCACGTTACAACCTTTTATGTTAACCGTTTTGATCCTAAGTAAGGTTTTGGAAAGAGTGATGGAAGTCTCATTTATTAGTGTTCCTATCATAAGATCAATGTTTGCTTGTTACTTGTACATAATTGCCTAATTCCTCATGAGAGTGTGTACACTCATTGTCAACTCTATAGAGAGAATCCTCACACGAAACACTTTTATACCCGTGAGTTATGGAGTTGAGCCTTTCGCTTGAGATGTTCTTAATGTTGCATGTGTCAGGGCTTCTGGTTAAATGGATATAGTTCGGAACACATACACACTCTATGGATTGCTATAGGTGGATTGCTTGTGATAGGGTTATTGAATTCCTAAGATTGTTTTGATATGTGAATCTGAAAAGTGTGACTTGGTGGCCTTTGTGTGTGATTTTATTTGATCTATCTCGTTGTTTTGGTATGAAAATTCCTAAGGACTAGTAATGCGTAAGTTGGGGGGTGTGATGAGTGTACGTAAGTACACTCTAAATACCCTATTATTAGACTATAATGCTAAAGTATGAATTGAAATTATAAGAATTAATGTGTATTCTTGAATTGAGTTTCTATTTATTTTGAAATACTCCTAAGTAGATTTTTATGTTTAATTTCAGGTCCTATAAAAGAGTAAGTCAAAACCCGGTAAAATTCAAAGGACTTTCAAATGGGTAAGAGTTGGAACAACCTAAAAACTTTCAATGAGTGTAGGACTCTTCAAATAAGGATAATGATGGGGTTTAAGAGTAATTCGGATCAAAAGAAATAGTCAGAGTCCAACATGCTCTAGGAAACTGTCTGAATATGCTTTAGTATTTCAAACGTAACTTTTTACTCACATATCGGATTGATTTGATTCTAAATGTGTTGGAAAGCTAACTTAAAGGGCTACGTCTTTTTCTCTAATAAGAATTTCCAAATTCGAATTCCTGAAGTACATACATGAGTGCCAAGATAAGTCCTAACATTTAGGCGATTTTTTTAGGCGGGAATCATGAAGATATTAGGGTTTCTTTCCTACCCTATATAAGGATATCATTAGGAGGCTGAAGAGGGGAAGAATGGAGGAATTTAATTGTCATGACTGCTGTTTGCTTTACCGTTCTCTTGAGATTTTTGTTGTCCATTATATTTATGGGTAACTAAATTCTCAAGTAAGACTAGAGATGAATTTACACATTAGATGGTATTTATAATTTATTTTTGATTTATGTATTTGATTTTCAATTACTAAAACTCTTTTGTTTTATCATTCTCAATTTATCGTTGATGTTCTCTTCTCCGAATAATCATAGAATTTATTCTGTTTATGGATTCAGTCATGCTTTTTCTATTGAATGGATTAGTTCTTTGATTATGTTTGGATCAATTATTTATCTATATTGATTTAATTCTTTGCTACAATATCACTCTTAAAGTATATTGTCGTCGTAGGATTTTCTTAATAGTGATAATAATTTACGTATTTTAAAAGTGGTGAATGATTTTTCAAAAAGTTATATTTGGTTTAATCTTAGTTTATAAATCTATCTTCCGATTGGAAATTTGGAAATTGAGTTTCCAATTGAGTTATCCAATGAATTAAGAATAATTAAAATACCAGATTTGTGCAAGGGATTCCTGACGCTCTACTGTTTGTCAAATTGAGTACTTTTTTCGTTAATCACTTTGCTTCACTTTAATTTACATTTAAAATTAATCTTTATTCTCTATTAATCATTTGATATTTTTCCTTAGTTTCTTTGTTCTTTCTACTATTCTTTTAATTTGTTTCTCTGTAAAATCGACACCTCAAAGCTATGCTATAACTACCGCGTTATTTTTTCGACGTATCATGCTTCAAGACTAATGTAGGAAATTTACTCATGGAGAGCTTGTCATTATCAGTTGAGGGACTTCTTGAAGACACTAACAATCAGCAAGTAAATGAAGAAAAAGGGGCCTCACAACCTCTCTTGGCTTTACAATCACTACATACAAGTGAAGATCATTTTGAGGGTGAAGGTCTCAAAGTGAAGTACAATGAAGAGCAAGCTAAGCAAAAGAAACTCCTTATTGAATTTCAAGAGGCCTACATTTTGTTTTATGTAAGACAGTTACACCCTGGTTTTCAAGTATAGGATAGGCACATAAGTCATGCCTGGATCCAAATATATTGAATACATCTCCTAAGTCAATTCTAGACAGTGTGGAAGGTGCCAATGCTCTAGATCCTAGTGTGTCTTGCATTGATAATTATGATAAAAATGATAAAAGTGTCTCCTAAAACAAAAAAGAAAAAAAAAGAGATGAAGGGGTTGAGGTCAATGAAACGAGAGATGCCGTTACTAGGAAAACTGAACAATTCTTACAAAGGTTAAACCAAGATGAACTTGGGTCCAAATATTCTAAAGATGATAATATTAACATATAAATATTAGTTCCTTTTTTACCCTCTATATATAGCAATAGAATATTCTAGAAATAGGTTTACAGACTTTTATTCCTTTTCTGATTCTCTGTAACAAAATTAATTCTCTTTGTATGTGTATAAATACACACTGCCTTTAATATGAATATACGATGGAATTCATGAGAAATAGCAAGCTTAACTTGGTATTAGAGCTGCTCGACTAGCAGTCTCTTGGCAAGATCTCTACTGCTATGTTGATGGCACTGCCTTGTCCAAAAACATTTGTTGCATCCGGCTCAGATGCCCCTCCCACACTCAATCCTAATTTCACCTCTTGGGTTCACACAGACCAATTGGTCCTTAGTGTCTTGTTTTCTTCTCTATCAGACTTTGTCATTGGCCATGTGTTATCTGCAACTACGTCTCATTCTTTATGGGTATCTCTTTATTCTATGTTTGCATATCACTCTCAAGCTAAAGATTTTCATATTAGGTTTCAACTAACCAATCTTTCTCGTGATGATAAAACCATCACTGAGTATTTTGGAAAGGTAAGATCCCTTGTCGATACCTTAGCTGCTACAGGCAATCCATTGCCAGATAAAGAGTTAGCCACATATCTGTTTACAGGTCTAGGCCCCATTTATGAGTCCTTTTTGACCTCGATCACTACCCGTTCTGAACCCCCCTCATCTCATGAGCTGTTCTAGTTACTTTTAATTTATGAAAGTTGAATGGCTCATTCCACCAAGCAGTTACTTGAACCTTCAGCCAATGTCAATTTTCAGTCCTCTCAAGGAGGTCGATCTCAAAAGGGTAGACATTCCTTTTGAGGAAGACAAGGTTGTGGTCATGGTAATTACAGGAGTCATGGTGGTCGTTCCAGTTCTAATTTCTCTGGGAACCAAACTCAAACACCTGGTGGGACACGTCTCGTTTGCTAAACACTTGGTGGGACACGTCTCGTTTGCTAAGTCTGTCAAAAAATGGCTCATGTAGCTTTGCAATGTAGACACTGTTTCAATCACTCCTACCAATTTGAGGCTCCACCATCCTTCTCTGCCAATTACACCACCAACTACCCAAGTTCCCAACCTTCCGCAGATACCACTTGGTACCCAGACTCAATAGCCACTCATCACATCACAAACAACTTTAGCAACCTCAACCTGTCCAGCGAATAGTATACTGGTAATGAAGCTATCCGAATGGGTGATGGATCGTGTCTTCCAATTCAGCACATCATTGAATCATATTTTCCTTCTACCTCTTCTTCTTCCTTTCATTTGCACAATTTTCTTCATGTTCCGCATATCACGAAAAATTTGGTCTATGTTCTTAAATTATGCATAGACAACTATTGTTTCTTTGAATTTCATGCCACCCATTTTTCTGTGAAGGACAATCGGACATGGATGTCCCTCCTCACCGGACCAACGCGTAACGGACTCTATGTTTTTCCTTCAATAAAACCACCATCTGCCTCTGCTCATGTTGGTGAGAAAGCTCCTTTCTCTCAATGGTATAGACTCCTCGGACACGCTTCACTCGAGCTTGTTTCTCAAGTGCTGCACCAAAAGTGTTTGCTTATTTCTCACAAAGACCCAGATTACAAATATCCCGATTGTCCACTGGCCAAAACACACCGTTTACCATACTCTTCAAGTTGGGCCCAATACAAGAAGCCCTTAGAACTTGTTAGTGCGGATTTTTGGGGCCCATCTCTTGTAATCTCTCAAAATGGTTTCAAATACTATGTTTCCTTTGTAGATCATTTTACTCGCTTCACTTGGTTATTTCCACTGAAATTAAAATCCGATGTTGTTAAGTGTTCTCCTCCGTTTTACCTTTTATTGAACGTTTATTCAACTCAAAATTGTTTGTGCTTCAAATTGATAATGGTGGTGAATTTAAACCAATGACCACATTGTGTCAAGAATTTGGCATTACACATCATTTTTCTTGTCCCCATGCTGATCAACAAAATGGACTAGTTGAACGCAAGTATCGACATATTGTCGAAACCGGACTTGCTCTTCTAGCCCATTCATCTCTTCCAACAAATTTTTGGGTCGAGAATTTTGAAATTGCCACTCATTTAATCAATTTACTTCCCTCAAAAGTTCTCAATAACAAATCCCCATATTTTTTTGTCCATAACATAAAACCCGACTACACTTTTTTGAAAGTTTTTGGATGTGAGTGCTGGCCCAACTTGCAGTCTTACAATAAAAATAAACTCATGTTTCAGTCCAAATCTTGCATTTTCCTGGGCTATAGTGGCACTCACAAGGGGTATAAATGTTTGGACCCTCAAAACCAAAGACTCTACATATCTAGAGATGTGACTTTCAATGAAAAAGCATTTCCCTTCTGTCATTCTAAGCCTGCTACTTCATGCCCAGCCCAGATAACTCATTCACACATTACTCTACCATTATTTCAAACATTCATATTAGGCCCGGGTCCAAGCTCTCCCTCCTATCCAAATACCACCTCAAGCCCCATTCCTCTCTCATGCCCAACATCCACCCCGAGCCCCAATTCCCTTTCCTCTGAAAACCCTAATATCTCTTCTCCATCAAATTTCTCTCTCAATCCTTCTACATTCTCATCTCCAGATTCTTCTACTTTTCCAAATCCTCTCCAAACTTCTTTCCCTCAGTTATCAACTGTTCTTCACCCACCTCATTCCCCTGTGATCACCCGCAATCACACAAACTCATCTCGCCCTCGTGTTCCCACAGACGGCATGATCCCTTACCCACCTGGGAGACACTGTCTTCTCACCACGGTTACTGCTCCAGATGATCCTCCCAGCTTCTCTGTTGCTAACAAATTCCCTGAATGGCAAAAAGCAATGGCCGACGAACACGATGCTTTAATCCAGAATAAAACCTGAAGTCTGGTACCTCCTAACTCTTCCTTTAATGTCTTAGGTTGTCGTTGGGTTTTTAGAACTAAATTTAAATCTTATGGCTCTTTTGAAAGAAGAAAAGCCCGATAGGTAGCCAAAGGCTACCATCAACTACCTGGTCTTGATTTCCATGATACGTATAGTCCTGTTGTAAAATCATGATATTGTTTCTTGATGTTTCTCATGGCTGGCCTCTATGCCAATTAGATATTCAAAACGCCTTTTTGCATGGTGAATTATCTGATACAGTTTACATACAACAACCTCAAGAGTTCATTGACCAAAAATTTTCACACTATGTGTGTAAACTTCACAAGGCCCTTTACGGTCTCAAACAGGCTCCTAGAGCGTAGTTTGCACAACTTAGCTCATGGCTGATTGAATATGGTTTCTCATCATCACATGCAGATCCTCTTTATTTATCTTTAATCATGGTGATTTAAGAATGTTCATGCTTATCTATGTGGATGATATAGTGGTGACTGCCTCGAAACCCAGTGCTATTGATTCTCTAATTTGTACTCTGTCTACTGCCTTTTCTGTTAAAGATGTTGAAAAATTGTCTTTTTTTCTTGGGCTTAAAATTGATTATTTGGGCTCTGGTCTCCTTCTATCTCAATGGAAATACATCAAAGAGTATTGAATAGAAACAATATGCTTCATTCAAAACCCATAAATTCTCCAATGGCAGCTTCCCTTAAGCTTTCACAATATGATAGCCCTCAGTTTGAGGACAACACTCTATTTCGAAGTATTGTAGGAGGCCTTCAATACTTATCTCTCACTAGACCCGACATAACTTTTGCTGTGAATAAGGTATGCTAGTTTATGCACTATCCAAAAGTTTCTCACTGGACTGCTGTGAAAAGGATACTTAGGTATCTCAAGGCCACACTCAAATATGGTCTGCTTTTTAAGTCCAGCTCTAATATTTCTCTCCAAGCCTATACAGATGCAGATTGGGCAGGATGTCCAGATGATAGGAGATTTACAGGCGGCTTTGCTGTTTTCTTGGGCAATCACCTCATTTCTTGGAGTTCCAAGAAACAAAAGAATGTAGCCCGATCAAGTACGAAAGCTGAATACAAGTCCTTTTCTTCCACTGCAGCAGAGTTGATATGGTTACAAACCATGGTTAAAGAGTTGGGCATCTCCCTATCTCAAGCTCCTACACTTTGGTGTGACAACATTGGAGCTATCTACTTATCTGCCAACCCAGTCTATCATTCACGAACCAAGCACATGGACATCGACTATCACTTTGTGAGGGATAGAGTTGTTGCCAAACATTGACAGTCTCATTCTGTAGTTCCAAAGAGCAACTATCTGATGTTTTTACTAAATCCTTGGTGTTTGATAAATTTGCTGCCTTCCGTTCGAGTCTCACTGTTGTGGACACCCCATTGGACTCGAGGGGGCGTATTAACATATAAATATTAGTTCCTTTTTTACCCTATGTATATAGTAGTAGAATTTTCTAGAAATAGCTTTATAGACTTTTATTCCTTTTCTGATTCTCTGTAACAGAATTGATTCTCTTCGTATGTGTATAAATACACACTGCCTTTAATATGAATATACAATGGAATTCATGAGAAATAGCAAGCTTAACAGATAAAATCGTGGATAACTCTTCAACACCACTTGGGAAGTTGTGTGTACTCAAGCAAAATGTATATGGCTTCACACGCACAAGATTGAGGACATTTTGGGCAAACTTTCGCATGATATATAAGGATCTGCCAACTATGTGTGACCTCGGTACTAACATACCCAAGTGGGGTGATTGGTTTTATGCTGTGTTCTACCAGGGGCCAATTACACTAATGTTCTTAACCTTAAGGACAAGATTCTTAAACAAGGGAAGATTGTTGGGAGCTTGGAGTGGCAGGAAGAAAGGAAACTTAAGCTCGACAGAGGAGAGGGGTTAGTTCTGAACTAAAGTAAGAAATTGTTCGAACGAGGTCATTTTGGGCGTAGGGAATAAAGGAAGAGCAACGCAGTAGCAACACCATGAAGCTAACTAGAGCGCACCGTTTAATGGAGCTCTTATTGGAACGAATCGTTCTGATAAGTAGATTTGATATCCAGTAGGTTTATTTTCATGTTCAATTTCTATTATTTGGGAATGTTACGTTAGTGTCAGTGAGTGGAGTTTGTTAGTCACGGGCTAAGGGACGTGAGCTAATATGGGAGGATTATTCTGGAATTTTCTGTTGAAACTTGTGGTTTTTGTCTGGAGGCAGGGTACTTCGCATACCCATTATCATCTTCAAGCACAGTGATGAATATATGATTCTATCATTTGTTTCCTTCTCATCCATTTCCATTTTATTATTCCATTTTTGTTAGAGTTACCCAACAGGTTCATAACATCCAATCAGTTCAATTCTTGGTTTGCATAGGATTCAAACTGGTGAATCCAATTATATATGTTTATAGCTTTTTATATACTTATATAAATTAACGCCATTTAACTTGCTTTAACTTAAGTAAGTTAAATGATGTTGTTTAAGATGAAAAGTAACAAAAAAAAAAAAGAAGTAAAATGCCCCGCCGTTTGGTTAGAGTTGAAGCCCTAATTAGCCTCCTTCTCTACTCCATTCTTTGACTGAATTTTGAATCCCCCTCTCTCTCTCTCTCTCTCTCTCTCTCTCTCTCTCTCTCCAAAGCTGCAAACCAATGGTCCCACAAGCTACTTCTCACATCCCGTCATCTCTGTCACCCGTCGTTGTCTCAATAAGTTTGAATATTAAAGTTTAATATTTTTTGTCTCCCAAATCGTCATCGTCGATTGTCACCAATGACGCAAACTGATGAATAGACAGCAGCTCAGCTGACACCAGACCGATCTATTCTCTACCCTCCCTTCAATTAATTTTGTCGGTTTGGGCTACTCAAAATGGTTGGTAGGTTGGTGTTGGTTTTGTTCCGAAACCACATGGACCAACGGATTTTTCAAGTCTAAAATCATTGATCTTACTGTCTCTTTTTTTTTTTCCCCTAAGCAAGCTCAATAAATTATAATTAAGAGATACAGAAATACATGAGTAAGGGGTAGGGATACCCCAGCAAACACCCATTATTAACTAATTTTGCATTATGTAAAAAGAAAAAGAAATAGACCGTGGAAACAAATCAATTTTTCCTACCCTTCCCTGCTAAAAGAAAGCCGCACAAAATAGCGGTTTTTATTCAATCCAAGAATGGGATTTTAGTTCCATGATCGTAGGCCATGGTGATGACTGCATTTTGTCTTGAAATGGCTATTAAGAAATTCCCTGCCTCGTCTTCACGATCTTGTGGCCAAATAGGACAACTCTTATAATAAAAAGTCAGTTAAAAAATCTGAACTCCATTGCGTTATATGTCATTGCACAAATCCTGTGGCTGTTTGAATATTTTACTAAACTCTTTACACATAAGAGTATCCTAGCAAAATCAGAGAAAAATATTTAGGAATACGATAAGGAAAGCATTAAAATAGAGGTAAAAATGGATGGATTACAGTTTGGATCAACTCTAGTAGACTTTGGAATCTGTGAAATTACAGTGGGGCCCACATGCTTGTCTCTTAGCAGCCACCATAGTCAGATCTGAAGGATCTGATGGTGGCGAGTCCATTGGTCCGACGTGTGTGGTGAGAAAAGTTCCCAGAATGAATAGTGCGTGAGGCCCACGAGCGGTTGTCGGTGGTGTGTGAGGCCCACTCACAATGATTTTTGCGAAACCGCCACTTCTCTCTAAAAGATTTGTGGCTTGGAAGCCTTCTCGTGTCGTGCGTATCTCTCGAGTATTGCCTAAAACTTCAGATCTGTCTTTTGCAATCTTAGAGGAAGCAAAACAATTAAGAAATGAGAACTAACTTTATAGACAAAGTGGGAACATGAAAAAAGAAGAGAAGGAGAGTAAGAAGGAGGTCGAGACCTCCCCCTCCTCTTCGGCAAGCCAGATCTAGGTTTGGAGGTTTTTTTTAAGAGAGAGAGAGAACTGTCATTTGGATCCTTCTCCTATCTCACTTTATCTGAACTATCAATTCAGTGCCTAGTTACAGCTAAAAATTAATTCAAAAAATATCATTGATCGGCCATGTTTAGTTTCCCAATTTTTTAAAAAAATAAAAAATGACTCCGATTCAAATATCTTTCACTCTAATTTTTCATTTGATCATTTTCTTATGTTTCAATGAAAAAGAAACACAAAAATAAAAACCGATTTTACAAAATCTAAAAAAATACTACTTTAAAAGAATTATATTTATAACAACTTTTCAATTTTATCTACACAGTTTCACAAACTTTAATAAAGCATATTTAGAAAAGCTTTTACTTGAATTTTTCTGTATACTTTCAAAAATCCAATAAAAATGTATCTCAAAATCTTTCAAAGAAAAATTCTAAAAAATTTCTCAAAATACTTCTTAAATTAACGAAACATACTTGACATTCTACCTCCTAGATTTTATAATTTCTAATCACATCAGTTAATATGACATAGGTTAAGTCAATTAAATAAGATATCATGCAAAACCTGACATGTAAACTTATAGAAAAAATCTAGTTGTAAGCGATTCTGCGTACAAATACGCGTACTTATTTAATAAAATTGGTCAGAAAATAGATTTTATTAAAAAGAGTGCTAATTTGAATTTAGAATATGAAGGCAACAATATTAACACATAGATTGGTACGCAAACTTACTTGTATATAGCAAAATTCAAACTTATATGACTGAAAACAAAAAACAAAAAATAAAACGTCATTTTAAAAAGGAAAGAGTAGAAGAATAAAGAGATGCAAATATAAACAAACGCAAACAGATACTAGGCTGTTGGCCCAATTGAGAGAACCCTTTTCCAAAATTCTCCTCCTATGGGCCCTACCGTCTCAAAGCCTCAAAGCTTTGTGAGGTTCAGAGCAACGGATACGGTGTCTGAATTCCAAATCACCTTATGTATTGTAGGCTTGTAGCAGCGTGTTTGATAAGTACTTCAGTTCAGCAAACATGGCTTCCTCAGCTATTTTCCATGGTATGTGCTTCATTTCACCGCGCACTCCAAAATGTTACAAAAATCAAGCCCTACGTCTCACCCAGTCTCAGTTCCTTTCCTCGGAATCCTTTTTGAAGTCAAAGAAACAATCTTTGCTCTCAAGCATCCATCTTAGAACCCAGAAATCTCGCTCATCATTCGCTGTCTTCGCTGCGCAGTCTAATTTCTTGAAAGGTTAGCTTCACTGGGTTCTCTTTGTTTGCTTGCTAACAATGGTTTTCGAATTTGCTCCAACGTGGCTGAGTAATGATCCTATCTGTGTTTGCGGGATTTTGGTTAATTATGAATGTAATTGTCTGTTTTTTTATCAAGAGTGGAAAAAAATTACTAGTGGACTGGTTTGTAGGGATAATTTTGGAAGCAATTAAGAGTAACTTCCCAACTTAATATCAAAAGAAAATTATCATTTGATTGTGCATTGTTTATTGAGATTCCTATCTTTACTGGAGTGGAGAAAAATAAAAACGTGTGGAACTAGAAAATGCCATTATATTTTATGGTTTTTTGCTATTAAAATGATGTTTTAATCGTTGAAATAAGATGTTTACCTAGCTTGTGAGGCAAGGTTGAATTGAAACGAGACTTTCTAGTCCGGTTGCCTATAGATGAATGGTTTTGCATTAAGTTGAATATAGAAGTTAATAATGACACCGCCTTGGATGTTCATGATAATTAATCTTACTCAACCTTTCGAAGATACACGGTAATGTTAGAAACCCCTGTAATAGAACTGTTGAAGCATTGTACTAATTTGGGCAACTTTACCTTGAGAAATTTAACCTGAAGGGTTGAATGAGGTGCATGATATCTAGCAATTTCTGAATAAAACCTACTATTCCCCAAGGAACAGCATACTGCTGAAATCAGAGTTGTCTTCTTTCTTCTTTCTGCAAGCATTCTAGGTTTTTTTAGCTTCTTGCCAATTGCTGTATTCAAACTCTCTCTTAAAGCACAGCCTCGATTGTACAAATTGACTAGATGACTAACTATCATTAGTTTTATAGTTTTCATTTTAAGTTACACCCTTGTTATTGAAACTATGCACTTAATCAGGATCGTTTTGGTCTTTTTCTTATGTACTTTTGAAAACATTCATATGAATAACATAAGATAGTGCTCAGGAGAGTTTTATGCTAGAGTTTAAATGCTACCCAAGTATTAAAAGTACGTTCACATTAGATAAGGAGATTATACTCCCCTGCATTTGAAGCTCTTATTGTCATTCTATTAGATATCCCAACTGATGGAATTTCTCGTTTATAACAAGCAGATTGCCATGTAGGATTTGTTGTTTGCTCAAGTAGATTACCAATGAAAAAATATTTTGTTCCACCTGAATGTTGTGCCAGAGTTTTTGCTTCCAAGTTTCTTAAGCATTCTAGGTTCTCTTGTGAAGTATTATAATTGTTTCCTACCCTCTTCACTTCTGGGCTTTCTAGAATCCATGGAATTATGGAGGGCAACCTTTTTTTAGTTTTATAACCAATTGCATAGATTTCCCTACCCCTCTAATGTTCTGACATAGTTGGGAGCATGATGAAATAGTGTCGTAATTAGATTTATTTGGAATTGAAGTTTCTTGAAGGAGAATAAAGGAAAAACCTCTCTTTGGGTGCTTAATCAAGTAAATGGTAAGAATTTTTATTTTTTGGATGACATGGAACCTCACAAGAGCAAGGCCCCTCAAATCCATCCCCGGGGAGTAAAATCTGGATACTCAAATCCACCCGCCAAAATCATGTATCAAGGTCACAAATCACCATCTACAATTGCAAATGTGAACTCAACCCAAGACTTGTGAGTCAGTAGCTCATCCAAAGATTGCTCTTTGACCACTAGGTTTCATCCTGATGAGTATAGAAATGGTGCAGTTTTCAGAAGAATATAGAAGCTAGAGGGAGTTTTTGTTGATAGTGAAAGGTCAGATATCCTTGGACAGCTGCCATAACTTCTACTTGTAAAGGTTAAACCCTAAAACCAAAATCATAGCCCTTAATTAGGTTTAGCCCTATCCATCCATATGACCAGAAGATATAATTCAAAGGACTTAAAGTCTCTATGCTGAATAATATTTCTCTCATGATGTCAGCCTAGTTTCTTAGATGGCCCTTCTCCTTTCATGAATCATGGGGCTTTAGTATAACACCATGAAAGGTTGACATCTTGGTAAGAGCCAGTTTTAAAGTAACTTTGACCTTGATATAGCATGCTTTCGTCCAAAAAGCCCATCTTATGTTCTTGGGCTTGGTTTATTTACTGTATGTTTCATTGATTTATTCAGATCTAATATGATGCATTCGCTTATACTAAAAGGATTCAGTGCCAGCATTGAATTTCTTGTGGATCACTCTAAATCAGAGTCGACAATTGGGCTAGCTTTCTGTATTTCATGAGTTGACTATATCCTGCACTTTGAAGTAAACAAAATATCGATTGTTGAGTATATGTTTTGATTGTACTAAGTTCCATTTTGGTTCCGTTAATTAGCTCTTCAAACAGTGTGGAAGGTTGGGAAGGATGGAATCGAGGCAGGAACCAATCTGGTGCCTGTAAGTTTATATTGTTTCCTTTCCAAGTCTACCCTATCAAACTTATTGGCTGTTTTGTATATGATCTAGACCTACCGTTATTCTTCATTGTGGCAGCACTTTGTTCTCATATTTTTTCAAAATTTTTTTGGTTCTAGGATTCTGTACCAAGACCAATTGCAAGGATTTCTGTCACAGTAGCTGCACTTGCCGCTACGTTGTTTGTACTCTCATCTTTCTTGTCTACAGCTTTCTTTGTGCTGGTATGCTGTCTATTTCTTTGTGCTCAATGGTTCACTTTTTTGTGACGGAAGGAAAAGAAAGGGAAAAAGGGGGTGGGGTGCATTTTTCAAAGTTTAAAGCGATTACATTATGCAATATCAATGTTTCTATAGTTTTTTTTAGTTTTTTATTTTAAACGCAAGGAATAAAGCACCATATGATTGCAGGCCACCATGGGACTTGTATATTTTATATTCATTGCCTTCAATAGAGATGACGGGCCAAGAGGGGGTGGAGGCACCACCTCTACAGATGACACTACCCTAGAAGAAGCGAGAAGAATAATGGAAAAGTACAAGTAACACCAATGAGACTTTTAAGCTGACTCTCGATGATTCAATTTACACAGGCTACGATTTTTGCACGAAAGTTGTGGTTATGCACTGAGAAGAAGAACAAAGTAAAGTATTTCATTTTGTTTTGTGCTCAACTGGGAATTCAAGTATATTTATGTACACGAGATGCTCCTTTAAATTGCTCAAGTTGTATATTAAGTTGTAAATAGATGCTCCTTTACATTGGCCCAATCTTCTGGAGTTCTGCATTGCTTTATAGAACTTGCAGTGTTTTCAAGTTCTCCTTCTGGTTGAGCCCTGCCTCTACTCCCATATCTAATCTTGGAGGAAGCCTTCCCTTTAACACGACGCCATGTTTTAGCTTCTTTTTGCGTTGAAGTGGCTGTATGGGGAAATTACACCAAACTTTCCTTGCGTCTAGTGTGTAGAGTGCCCATGCACATATCGATATGTCATCCGTTACAAGTATCCTTTATCCCTTTGCCTGTTTGCTTTTGGGAATGCTGTATCTAATTTGACCAGCAGGCTGCTATGCCATTCCTAGGATTGTGCATTGAAGCACATAATATGGTCACATAAAAAGCTAATCCTCTTTCTCCCTGATCTTGAGTCTTTGACTCATTATTAGAAGGTAAACTGTTTCGACAGCTGACAATTGGGTTCCTCCCACTTTTCTTTGAAAGTTATTTATAAAAAGCAGAAAAATGTTGTAAAGATTAGGTATTGAGATAAGATAAGATAGAATGAGATGAGATGAGATGAGTTTGGAGGATTTTGCTATCCAAATCAGGCCAATATAAGTTATTTGGAAGGTAAGATTGAGATCCTAAAACTCCCTATATGAATCTATGATGCAACTTTGTATCATACACGGATACCACTAAATAAATGCTGAAGGGAATTTCTTCCCTAGAATTTAGATAGAAAATTATAGGAAAATTTGATCCCCTTGTTAAGGTACTACAGTTTGAGACTATTTCATTTCAAAGTGGTGTGTATGGATGATGAGTAAAACAAGTATAATTTTTTTTTTCTTTTCCCATAACAAGTTTGTGGTGTATAGATGATGAATAGAACAACTCAATTAGTTTAGTAAAAATAAAATAAATAATTTTTTTTTTAAATATGTAAGATTTGTGGCATGAAATGATAAGTAGCATCTTTCGTAAAAAGATAATAATTAAAAATTAAAATAAGGAAGATTTCTTTGATATAATATAAATAAATCTTTATTTTTCTATATATATATACATATATATATATATATAAATAATAAAAGTTAAAACTTTGGAGATGACAAGTTGACGTGGCGTTCGACGAATGAAATGGCAGCACAGTTGTAATGGTAGTTATCTCAGCTCCCACGTCTTCAACTTCAGCAGAAAATCCAATCCACAAAGTTCAGTCTCTTTTCTTCTAAATCCCACAGAGTCTCAGCCTCACCCCCATGAATTCCACAATCTGCAAGCCCACAATTTCTCCTCTTCACCCATCCTCATTGTTCCCACAGATCACACTCTGCAAAACCATCAGAGACCTAAAGCAAGTCCATGCCCACATGATCAAGACCGCCCAAATCCAAGACCCTCTGGCCGCAGCTGAAGTCCTCAGATTTTGTGCGCTTTCAAATGACCGCAATGTCGAATACGCACGCAAGGTTTTCGACCAGATGCGCCAACCCAATTGCTTTTCGTGGAACACCGTGATCAGAGGTCTTTCTGAGAGCAATGATGATGACAATCTATTGGGGGCCTTTTTATTGTTCTGTCGAATGGTTTGTGATGGTTTTGTGCAACCCAATCAGTTTACGTTTCCTTCTGTGTTGAAAGCCTGTGCTCGAACGGCGAGGATTAGAGAAGGGAAGCAAGTTCATGGGCTGGTTGTGAAGTATGGATTGGATAGTGATGAGTTTGTGGTTAGCAATCTTGTTAGGTTGTATATAATGTGTGGGATTATCGAGGATGCCCATGTATTGTTCCATAGGAATGTGATTGAATTTGGTAAAGGGGATGCAGTTATGACGAATAAGAGAAGGGATGAGGGTATGGTAGTTTTGTGGAATGTTATGGTTGATGGCTATGTGAGACTTGGGATGTTTGGTGCTGTTAGGGAGTTGTTTGATAGAATGCCTCAAAGAAGTGTGGTGTCTTGGAATGTGATGATATCTGGCTATGCGCAGAATGGGTTTTTTAAGGAGGCAATAGAGATGTTTCGTGAGATGCAGATGGAAGATGTATACCCAAATTATGTGACATTGGTTAGTGTTCTGCCTGCGATTTCACGTCTTGGAGCACTTGAACTTGGAAAATGGGTTCACTTGTATGCAGAGAAGAAAGAGATTGACATTGATGATGTGCTTGGTTCTGCTTTGGTTGATATGTATTCAAAGTGTGGGAGCATTGAGGAGGCGCTTCAAGTTTTTGAGAGGTTGCCGAAAAAGAACGCAATCACTTGGAGCGCAGTGATCGGCGGACTTGCAATGCATGGGAAAGCAAATGATGCGATTGATTACTTTTCAAGGATGGACAGAGCTGGAGTGACACCTAGTGATGTTACTTATATTGGGGTGCTGAGTGCATGTAGCCATGCTGGCTTGGTGGACGAGGGAAAATACTTTTTCAACCACATGGTGAAGGTAGTTGGTTTAGAACCTAGAATTGATCATTACGGGTGTATGGTTGATCTATTCGGTCGTGCTGGACTTTTAGAAGAAGCTGAAAAGCTTATATTAAACATACCAATTAAGCCTGATGATGTGATATGGAAGGCCTTGCTTGGTGCTTGTAAGATGTATGGAAACATGGAGATGGGAAAACGAGTAGCAGAAAAGCTAATGGATATGGCTCCTACTGATAGTGGATCCTATGTGGCTCTCTCTAATATTTATGCCTCTTCAGGAAATTGGGAGTCAGTTGCAGAGGTGAGGTTGACAATGAAGGAGATGGACATACAGAAAGACCCTGGATGCAGTTGGATTGAGCTTGATGGAGAAATTCATGAGTTTCTGGTAGAAGATGGCTCCCATCATAGAGCCAAAGAAATACATGCCATGTTGGAGGAAATTTCTAACCAATTGAAGTTAATAGGCTATAGACCAAACACTGCACAAGTCTTGCTCAACATGGATGAAGAAGAGAAAGAAAGTGCCTTACACTATCACAGCGAGAAGATTGCAGTTGCCTTTGGCTTAATCAGTACAAGTCCTCATTCGCCACTTCGGATAGTTAAGAACCTACGTGTCTGTGAAGACTGTCACTCTTCAATGAAACTAATTTCAAAAATTTATAAACGTAAGATTATTGTGCGTGACCGGAAGCGCTTTCACCATTTTGAGGATGGGTCTTGTTCATGTGGGGATTATTGGTAATTTTTCAATTATAGGTGTATAATTGGCAGCCTCTGGTGCAGTTGTAAATATGAATTGAATCAAAATTTTAGGGAAAAAAAAGTCATACAAATGCATTTAAATATCCTATTTCTTCAATGCTGAGCCCTGTTTGTATTCATTTGGTGGATGTACCACAGTTTTACAAGAGTTTGATATCTTACAATGCGCAATGATATCTTCTTAAAGATACGGGAAAATTGTTTTTTTCCCCCACTCAAGTTTAATGATAAAAATTAGACAAGTGTTATTTGTCAGTTCTGGTAGTTGGAATGTGTAATTCGTTACAAATTGCACCATTTTCCCACCAATGTTACACCGCACGCTTATGTTAACTACCACCAATAAGGTTGGTTAATTGGTTTTAGCAGCGATGCTTCAAGGCTAACTGATCTTTTAGACTCCTATAGTGAATGTGGTTTGTGACCAATTTGGGGTTTTTTTTGAAAAAATTATTCTCATCAATTACTATTTACTGCTCCACACTCTATGAAAAACATTTCCACACCCTATGAAAATATATATATATATAGGTTTGGAGTATGAAAGTGAATAGTAGCTGATGCATAAAATTCTTTATTTTTTAGTGACCTCAGCCATGAATTGGTCAAATGCGATATAGATATAAGAACATGAAGTAAACTTCCTTTGACCAAAAGTTGTTGTCCACAATTCTGGAGTGATGATCTAAATAATAGTTTGGTAGTAAATCATCATTTAGAAATAATGTTGTTGGGGACAAAACCAATAAAGTAATCAGCATGTTTCTACCATGCTGAACAAAGCTCAAGGCCAATTTGCTTCTGGTGAAAGAAATATTGGTAAATCCTAGTGTCCTCTCTATGCATAAACGAGTCTCTAAACATAATCTCTCTCTTTTGATTGTCCTCCTAAAATGCTAGAAAGCTGTTACCCCAAATGACACTAGAAAAGGGTGTTGAGTGGATGCCAGGACATCTACAGACAATGGAATGATCTACTCTCTCAAGGAACGCGGCTTTCCAGGTCCATATGTGGCATCTATATAAATATATATATATATATTTATTTATATGGGCTGTGCTACAGACAGGCACATTGTGCCTGTCTGCGAATGACACTGACGTGGCATTTAGCCATGTCAGCATTTATATTTAAAAAAAAAAAAAACAGTGGACATGAGCAAGAAAAGATCGAGAAACGGGAAGAAATTTTACATTCATTCAAGCCAGTCCATCTCGCTTCAATCCAGGAAACGAAGGCAATTGCTAGCAATTTCAGTGGCTTCCTCGATATATTGCTACAGATCTCTTCCTCACTTCAATCAGATTTCTTCCTCTCTCTCAGATCTCATTTTTTTATTTTTTTCTTCAGCGTTGTGGCTCTGGTTGCATAAACAATGCAAATGTTGAACGCTCAAAACCAGAAGCGTCCTCTCCTTTAGGTGCCTAAGAACAATCAGTTAAACATAGTTGCTATTAGACAAATTGGCAATAGAAACATAAAAGATACAACTATAAATGTATCTGTCATTCTCTTGTGAATAATAATGTATGAAAAAGAAAAATTTCTGCACTTTCTTCCAATGATGAATGGGGTTTCTTCATTTCTTTGGATTGGTTCTAATATGAGTCAAAAAGTGAGTGTTGTGGACGTAATAGTTTCTATACGCTATAGAGAAATGGTATAGCAGTATGAAGACAAGCCATTTGAACATATGCCTCAATGGGCGCATACCATTTCAGATAGAACTTTACAAAGAGTATATTCTACCATCCTTACAAAAAAACAAAAGTAAACCATCTCCAAAGACAATCTCCAAAGAGAGGAAATCAAATGGCATACGCCCATTTACCTGGGAGGAAAATGGTATATGCTCAACCTCAATAGTATACGCCCAAATGGTATAGGCCCATTCTCCAAAGAGAGGAAATCAATTGGTATATGCCCATTTGGACAATCTCTTTGTAAACCACCATTTGTAAATTTCTGAAAAGCACAAAAGTAGAATAACATTGCATACTTGGGAGGAGAGAAACCAGGGATTGATTCACACGGAGGTTGGGAACCAGGGATCGATTCTCACAGGGAGAGAAATTAGGGTTGGGAACCACCGAACGATTCGCACAGAGAGAGTGCCTAGGAGGAGAGAAACTGAACAGGAAGAAGAAGAAGAAGAAGAGAGTGCCTGGGATGAAGTCGAGCAGGGATGAAGTCACGGGTAGAGACATGGTAGGGTTCGTTCGTGGAGAGACGTCGAGCAGGAAGAACGGTTGCGATTTCAGAAGTCTTGAAATGCACCATTTTGGAATAAATAAAACGGTGCGTTTCGGATCCATGTCATATGTCATCTATGGACAAGCCCCCCCTCATGCCTGGCTTTAGACTTATTCATATACGAAAGCATTGACAGAGTGTTTAAGGATCTTATGGTGTTTGCTTTTTGCTCACTCCAAAACATTGGATGGCATGCCATGCAATACCATGAAATAGTTGCCAAAAAACCATATGCAGTGCCATGGCATCTAGTTAGAAAGATTTTTGGTGTTGGTTGTATATTCGACTAGCTCTAGAGGATAGACTGCAGTTCTTCTGTTGCGCCTTGATGTGTAAATAAATTTGGTTGAAACAATGAGAATATAAAGAATGTTATGTATCAGTCACTATTCACTCTCACACTCTACATTTATAATTTTTTCATAGAATGTGGAGATGTTTTTCACAGAATATAGAGTGTGGGATGGCGAATTGTGGTTGATGAGAAGAATTTTTCTTTTGTTATTTAGGAAAACAATACATTTTTTGTTTGATATTTTATATCCCAAATGATTAATACTAATATATTGTATCCTCAAACTTTATAGATTGAAATTGTGTTGCATTACCTATGTTTACATATTTTTTCATTAATCTTCTTAATTAGAATTGAACTAAAACCTTATTTGTCTCTTCTATTATTAGAGTGTAATCTATAAATTATTTGACTTTGAAATGCAAATGATAGAACACTTGGTTCCTTTCTTAGAAACATTTAAGGATAGGTTTTGAGAGGTGAGGTGAGAATTTTATGTTTTATTTTAAAGTTTAAAATATTTTTTTTTAATTTTGAAATTTAAATTAGTTAAATTAAAATTTTAAAAAAATTATATTATTTATTATATTTTATATAAAAATTTTAAAAAATTATAATAATGAGATAAAAATTTTAAATTTTATTTTATATCTCAAACCTATCCTAATCAAGAACAGAGCACAGAAAGGTCAAAGATCATGATAAAAAGTAGGAGTGAGGAGAATCTTATTAGAAGGTTAAGGAAAGAAATGATTGCATATGCTGGCGTGAGCCTGCACAGTGAACTGCCAAGCAACATGTTATGTGCCGGGGGCTCTAATCGGGTCTCACTTCCTCAAATACCAACCACTTTATTCTCCGGATCCAAACTCCACTACTTTTTGAGTAATAATACACTCATAATAATTTTTACTGTTCTTTTTATATATAAATTTAAAATTTAAATAATAATTAATGAAGATACATTATCATTCTACTTCAATCCTCTTTAAACAAATGACATTATTATATTAATTAATTTAAAATAAATAAATAAATAATTTGTATGGATATCATTAGCTGTAACGGTCAATTTTTTGTACATTGATTTTGCTTACAGTCCAGGCAAGCCTCTCTTAAAAGTCTCTGTCTTCTTCCTTTTGACAAGTCTCTTTAAAGCTGATATCAAATTAGCAACAATCCAAACAAATCTTAAGTGCTAGATTTTGCAACTTGGGTTTCTCCTATGCTACTTTTTTTATTGAACCACAAAATATGAGAGAGAACCAAATCATTTAAATGAGAAAATAATGAAACAAAAATAATAATTGCTGAACTTTGTTGAAAAGGATATTTGCCAAGCCTAAAGTGAGACCCACCGTATAGATAGCTGGATCTCACTCCACGTGAACACCACCTTTTAAACTTTAAAGTCCTTTACTTTATCCATCTCCATGCTCACACTCAATGACCATCTCCCTTCACGTCTGAGAGCTCACTGGCTGTGGAACGTACATTCACAGATCCATATCTTTTCTTCTCCTTCTTTAGGGTTGCACTCTTCTTCTCTGTACTCTGACCCAGAAGCACAAGGGCCCCACCAAGACCCACAAATAATATTATATCATGGTGCATCAAGACAAGCACAGTGGCACACTCCCATCATCCCCCTATCACAGGTGTCTGATCAGACGTCAGGGGTCAAAGATCAACAACACGTGTATGGTAATAAAAACATTGGAGGACCAAGTGTCAAATGCACCTGTGATAATCCCTCAATCCTTGTCTTGAAAAGAGACGTCTTGGTGTCGTTCTGCAGTGCAAGCGTTTCTTCCTCAAAGAATGCAAAACTTTAATAAAAAAGTAACACGAAAATCTGCAATTTCGAAGGTGAGCGTGCAGGAAAAAATTGTATAAAAGCAAGAGCAATGAGTTATTTATGTTGGCAACCTGTCTGTGAGGGTTTAAGTGCTACCTCTTCCCTAATTTGCCACTGTGGAATCATCGTGAAAGTCCTTGGTTACTGTTTTTGAACATCCAACGGTGTAGGACCAAGGAGGTGGATGCTTACACTTGCAATATAGTATTAGATGCATTCTCAAAATTATGACTGTAAACATTATTACACTATCAGATTACTCACAGTCAACACTCTGTCAGCTTTCCCAAGAAAAAGAGAACCTCTTTTGAGGTATCCACCACCACCACGCTCACCACCTTTGCTCTCTCTCTCTCTCTCTCTCTCCAGCTTCATCGATGGCGCTTCTGAACCTTTTGATTTCATACATTTTCTTCTTCTTCCTGCTTGTCTTCTTCACTGCAGGCTCCACACACGCTGAGTCTGCTTCTTTGTCTTCCGCTTCTCCGGATGTTGAGCTTCTCTTGGGAAAGATCAGAGCTTCATTGCAAGGTAACACTGAGAACCTTTTGCTATCTTCATGGAATTCTTCTGTACCTTTGTGCCAATGGAGAGGGCTCAAATGGGTATTCTCCAATGGCTCTCTTTTGCTCTGTAATCAAATCTCTTCCCCACAATGGAACAACCTCTCTCTCTTCAAAGACCCTTCTCTGCACCTTCTCTCCCTTCAGCTTCCCTCTGCTAATCTCACCGGTTCACTGCCCAGAGAGCTGGGTGAGTTTTCCATGCTTCAAAGTCTCTTCCTTAACTTCAACTCACTGAGTGGAACAGTCCCTCTTGAGCTTGGCTATAGCTCTTCACTCTCTGAAATTGATTTGGGTAACAACTTGTTGAGTGGGGCTTTAGCACCGTCTCTCTGGAACTTGTGTGATGGACTTGTTTCTCTTAGGCTTCATGGTAATTCACTGTCTGGGTCAGTCCCTGAACCTGCATTACCGAACTCTACGTGCAAGAATTTACAGGTCTTGGATTTGGGTAACAACAATCTTACTGGGAATTTTCCCGAATTCATAACCAGGTTCCGTGGGCTTAAAGAGCTTGATCTTGGGAATAATATATTTTCTGGTTCAATTCCAGAGAGTTTATCTGGACTAAACCTTGAGAAATTGAATCTTTCCCACAATAATTTTAGTGGAGCCTTGCCCATTTTTGGAGAATCAAAATATGGTGTGGAGGTGTTTGAGGGAAACAATCCGGGGCTTTGTGGATTACCTTTGAAAAGTTGTGGTGGAAGTTCTGGATTGAGCCCGGGCGCAATTGCCGGCATTGTGATTGGTTTGATGACTGGAGCAGTGGTTTTGGCTTCACTGTTGATTGGGTATGTGCAAAATAAGAAGCGGAAGAGTAGGGGAGAGAGTGGAGATGAATTTGAGGAAGGAGAAGATATTGAAGATGGTGATGGTGATGGTGATGGTGATGTAGGCGTTGGTGTTGGTGGTGGTGGTGGTGAAGGCAAGCTTATTTTGTTTCAAGGTGGAGAGCATTTGACGTTAGAGGATGTGTTGAATGCAACCGGGCAAGTTCTGGAGAAGACGAGCTATGGAACCGTTTATAAGGCAAAGCTTTCCGATGGAGGGACCATTGCTTTGAGATTGTTGAGGGAAGGTAGTTGCAAAGATAGGAGTTCATGTTTACCGGTGATAAAGCAACTGGGAAAGATTCGCCATGAGAATTTGATTCCATTGAGAGCTTTCTATCAGGGGAAGCGAGGGGAAAAACTCCTCATTTATGACTATCTTCCTCACAGAACCCTCCATGATCTTTTACACGGTATGTACTTTTTTTCTTCTGTGCTTTCCTCTTCTTGTTATTCATCATGTATCTCATTCAGATATGGAATAACTGTAGCTCGTCATCACTGTAAAGTAGAAAAGTTAACATCGCTGTATTGATTTAGTAAATAACCCTTATCAAAGAGTGAATCCTCGGTTGATGAAAATTTAATTCCTATCATTGTTCATATCTTACCCCAAAGTCGGGTTTGAGAAGATAACACAAGCACCCAAGAAGTTACATCATTAGCAGTCCTTGGCTATCTGGCCATGGAACAATACGAACTCTTTATTCTGAACCTAGTCATCCCCAATGCACATAATGATGTGTCACATTTCAAGAAACTTCTTATATCAACCACTTAAGTGGCATCCACTTGGATGTGCCATATCACCAAGTGCAACTGGGGATGGCAAAGATTAGGATGAAGAAGAGCATCACTCCCGGCCTAGGTCATAGAGTTGTATATTGAAAAGTTCCACTGGCATTGGAAAACATTACAACATGAGTTTTCTGAAATTTGTTATTAAAAACAAAAAGAAGATTTTTTTTTAGACCGACCGTAGGGATACCTGTAACGCTACATGATAACCAAAGAATAAAATCTTGGGTGCTAAAACTCCAAGGAGGCAAGAACCTTCCTTCGAGTTTGTCTTCAGCCTCAAGTAGGGATTGATAGACCTTTCTCCACCCATGCCTCACAAACTAGTAAAAACCCTACCTAAATGATGGAAGTGGACCAGAACTTCCATTCTCATAACATTCCTGAAAACTGAATTTTCAGGACAGGAGCTGCCCCCAGGCTCGGTCATGAGATTTATGTAGACCTGGAGGTTGAAGCAATACCTTTTGATCCACCGTGTCCTTTCTCATTACTTATGCCTAGTCACTGTCAAACTCATGAGAGCCTACTGTCATGGTGTTATGTAAGTTTCAAATATGAGCTTGCAAGATGCAGGGAGCCACAACTTATGTGCAATGGAGAAATGAGTTGCAAGTTCCAGTCCTCATAAACACCCGAACTGAATTTTATTAATGAGAATAGGCATAGCCCAAGTACAATAACATATACAAGAGCAACACTTGTGCATGATTGTCTAAATAAACAACTTAAAGCTCTCCATTACTTGTTTAGACATACAATCAAAACTAAAAGAGAATAAGTGAGACTGATTTAAAAAGCCATCTAAGTTGGTGCATAGTTTACCTGGGTGCTTCTCTATCATTTTCTTTGCAAATTTTGAGCCCTCATGATAGTTCACCAAACTGTCATTTTATCTGTTCTGGTTGGCTACAGAAACTAGAGCAGGAAAACCAGTGCTGAACTGGGCTCGAAGGCACAAGATTGCATTGGGTATAGCCAGAGGACTATCATATCTTCATACAGGTCTTGAGGTACCCATTACTCATGGAAATGTGAGGTCCAAAAATGTGCTTGTAGACGAGTTTTTAGTTGCAAGGCTCACTGAGTTTGGGCTCGACAAGCTAATGGTCCCAGCTATAGCTGATGAAATGGTGGCACTTGCAAAAACTGACGGTTACAAGGCACCAGAGCTTCAAAGGATGAAGAAATGCAATTCTAGGACAGATGTCTATGCATATGGGATATTTTTATTGGAAATTTTGATAGGAAAGAAACCTGGAAAAAATGGAAGAAGTGGGGAATTTGTGGATTTACCTTCAATGGTGAAAGTGGCAGTTTTGGAGGAGACAACAATGGAGGTTTTTGATGTGGAAGTCTTAAAGGGAATCAGAAGTCCAATGGAAGAGGGTTTGGTTCATGCATTGAAGCTTGCAATGGGTTGCTGTGCTCCAGTGGCTTCAGTTAGACCTACAATGGATGAAGTTGTGAAGCAGTTGGAGGAGAATCGACCTCGGAACAGGTCTGCTTTATACAGCCCTACAGAAACAAGGAGTGGAATTGCTACACCATTTTGAGCCTGCTTTTTCTATATGCTCATCTATATATACAAGTTCCATTTTATTGTCTATCTGATCCTCATTAAGATGGTAACTGTAGTGTATGGTGCTAATGTTTTTTCTGAAGGAGGTTGGTTATATTTCTAGGAATTGGTAATGTGTAATTTATGAGACAATGCATCACTTAAAACAGCTATCTTGGAAATGTAACAAAGGTTTGATATACCCCAATTATGTGTGCCTGCAACTCCTGTAGAAACCAGTTAAATTTGGCATTAAGTTTTAAAGTTGTACTCCAAACATCAGAGAACTTATTCAAACAAATGATGAATTTCTTTACAAGCCTCTGAAAAGATTGTGGTATGATATGCTAGATTTGTTAGAAAAGAAATATTTGGTCAATATAGATATTTTACGTAAACTTAGGAAGAAATATTTATTTATTTTATTTTAATTTTTATGTTACTTATAAAAAATTGCAAATTAATATATCTTGATCTAATATGTTAAATTATAAAATATTTATTATTATAAAATAGATTTGATGTATTATATCTATCTTCTAAATTTATTTTTATAAATATTTTGTATAAATCCAACATTTATTTTAAGTAGGTTGATTTTATAAAAGCCCTCGTTGTAGTTGGGCATGAAACCAACCTTTCTGGGCTGACAATAGAAAACTTTCTGGACTGTACAATTACTTATTGGACTTGACCAACTATACTTCAAAAAACTCTTAACATTATAACAAAAGTTCACTAAATACCTTTTTTATTTTTATTTTTTCACTTTCTCCCCTCGCAGAAGCTGAGTGATTGTTTGAGTAGCGAGCTAGACACCCTATCAGTAAAATAATGTTAGTTATGTAATCAATTTTAATAATACAACATCATTTAAAAGAATAGAGTATCACACCATCCGTATTTTAAAAAAGTACCTCATAATAAATAAGAAAATGGTGCTACTACTCTGCTATGTACAAGAACTTTTGCGCACAAAGTTGACGTCATCACTTATTTTATAAATAAAAAATTAAAGAAAGAAGATGAGGTTCTGTTTCTTTTTTTAGTGTGCAAATCCAGATCTAATCGCAGGTTCATTTATTTCTCTGTTTCAGTATTCTTCATGTCAGATCTCGAAGGTCAACCCACCTCCGTTAGATCCTTCATGAAGAAAAAAGAAGACATGAGCATAGATTTTTTGTATTCCTCTTCCTACACCAACATACCCATTACTACGGCCCGCAACCACTACTACACTCATTCTCTTCCCCAAAAATGAGTCGTTGTGTTCCTAGCTGGAATTTGATGATAATCCTAACCCTGCAACCACAAACCCCACTTCTAATTCCAAATACACCATTGGGGAAAAGCCATGCGCTAGTGGCACCTTGGAGTCCATTGTCAACCAAGCCACGGGCTTGATTGCCACTCGAGCCCAAAGAATCCTCCCCTTTACATGGTTGTAGCCAAGACTCGGTCCACCTCGAAATTATTGCTACTACACCATCGGCCACCATAACCATGGACGCTTTGGTGCCATGCTCCAATCTGACCTCCAAGGTCAACGAGGCCATGCAGATACAGGGCCAAGTGGTGGATGGACTCGACACTTGCACCAAGTCCTACAGTGGTACTGCAGCCACCACAGTACAGGACAAGGACTAGGATGTCTTCCCCAGGGGAAAATGGGCCGCCGGGGAGGAGCGTGTCACCGTCGAGTGAAGTAGCAGAGATGAAAGCTTCACTAGCAACGCCACCTGTGGGATGGACATAACCCAACTCTCGACACATGTGAGAGGGACCTGGGAGTTAGGTCGTCGGAACAAGCTTGAGTGATTTTACATCCAACCGTGAATTGTGTAAACGCCGCGTAATTTTTTTGAAAAAGAGTGGAGTCCACTGTCAAAAAATTATTTTTTTTTTCATATGGATCCCATATTTTATTTACTTTTTTCAAAACGATTACGTGATAGTTGCACAATTCACGATTACAAATATCTTCTTCTTTTTTCTATCTATACTTACAATTTTATTTACGTAATCATACGATGTGTCAATTGTTGAAAATGCAGGTAAGAAGTTTAAAATTTGAAATTCAAATTAAAAAAAAAATACTGATAAAATGAGGTTGATACTCACTACCTATAATATTGTTGTATGTACGCGTAGCACTACTCTAATAAATATTAACTTGACATGAATTCAAGGAGTGAAAAAAAAGCTCCCACCCCTCCAAGAACAACCGTAGCCCATGGCGGTAGTGGCGTATTTATGGCCTTTAGAGGAAGCTACTTGAACCCAAATTTTGAACTTATTATATACCCCCATTATTGTTGAAACTTGAATATATGCCTCTCCACTTTGGCGCACTCTAAAGGTAGTCACAAAACTCTCCACCGTTCATATCAGTATTTATTGGAAGGAATGGGTTAAAAAACTAGAGTACAGTTCTCTATTCAAAGCTCTGAAATTTGGTAAAAATAAAAACCAAGCCCAGTGTACATTTACAACCTTTACATCCTGGCCTATATCGGCAAAAATATCCATTGATAATCGACTGTCTTTTTTTTTTTTTTTTAGATTAAGTAATCGACTATCGTTGTTGCAAAGGACATACTGTCAAATCAAAATATGGGCATATCACTTCTATAGTCTTAATAGTCATCACACTCAAAATGTCGAGTACTTTTCTTTGAACATATTCAATTATTTATAACAGAGCTTTTGCCGTTCAGTTTTTGTTTCGATCTTCTTTCTCTATTTTATATTATTTTTCCTATCTTTGGGTATTGAAGCCATACTGGAACTGACATTGCGTGAAGGAGAGAAAGACCCCACCCATTAGTCCTTAACTTGACCAACTCAATGGGAACGCTTGAAGACGTTTGAGTGAGACATAGAAAACGAAGCAGGAAGTGCTTGGGTACCTTTAGCAGCCTGACAATTGAGATCAGCCACTCTGCCTAGTGGAATAATGGATATTTAGGTGGCGAAAACTTGGTACATGTGAACATTTACACCTTCCAAATATTTGATTGGGACAAGTTCAAAGAAGCCATGTGTGTGAAATAGCTGCACGCTCAATGACTAGGTGCTGTGACAATGATAGAAGGAAGAAAAAAAGGGGTAATTATTCTCTCTCTATTCTGTTGATGAGATTGGGAGTCAGCACAGGTAACCCCTGCGGCAAGTAAGGACACCAGCACCGGAAGTAATGGCACCAACCATGGAAGAGGACTTGGCCCCCAAACTTGAGGCTCTGGCATAGCTGGCTGTAGCTCTAGCTCCTGATGGAATGAAGTAGGCTCCATTAAGCAGAAGATCTCCTTCTGATCTCCAATTCCAGCGCTTCCATCTACCATTTTCTTCGCACATCCTCTTTGTCACCTGCCCATTTCAGTTGATCAATCATTATTGTCAATGACAAATTATCACCGTCATCATTAATGTTATAAATTCTGCTCTCCTTTTTTTAGGTACCTCCTTGGCAAAAGGGTTGGCAGGTGCAAGATATCTATTGCCCTGACTGTTAATGGTAGGATTAGCACTTCCACCAATGGCATACATTTCCCAGTGTATGTAGTCATTGTTTACCACATGGAAATATCCATGCCTACACCTGTAAGATTTTGATTGAGACCCAAAAAACTTGAGTTAAAAATTTAGACACATTAAATATCAACCAAAAAGCATCCAGGAGAAGAAATTGAGGACTAACAATGATCGTGTGTATGTTACCTTGGCATTCTCTGGATTAGTCCCTTACCAAAATGGTTGTAGGCAATGGTCACCTGCATGTGCTTATCTCTTGTATAGGAGTCACTGTGACCCAATAGCATAACCTGTTTTTTCATTAACATGTAAAAACAAACCAAAGAATAGAAAAGGGTCTCCCAATTACTTAACTTTAACCAAAATCATTAAATGCAAAATGAGAAAATGGGGTGACATATAGGACCTCATTGTGGTGGGTGAAGTGGTTGTTAGAAATGGTAATGGCAGTGGAGCCCATTACAGCATCGACAAGGCCATCAGCGCAATTAGAGAGTGAGTTGTGGTCAACCCAAATATGGCTTGAACCGTAAATAGAAATGGCATCCCCATCAGCCATTGTCCTCCACCCAAAATGGCTTGGCGAGCTCCGCACCATGGCGTTGCCTGTCGGCTTGCAATGGTGGATGTGCAGGCCATGGATGATGACATTTGTAATGAATTGGATCGTAATGCAAGCCCCATAAGCAATGTGGACATTAGCACCCCGACCATCAATGGTCTTAAAGCTGTTCATAATAAGCTCCTGCTTGAGTGTGATCACCATGTCCCGCTTAAACACAATCCACAAAGGCCTGTACTGAATGACTGCGTGGCGGAGCGTACCCGGTTTAGGGTTAACAGGGTCATCATCACTGGGGTCACTAACAACATAGTATTTGCCGTCACGGCCGCCAACCGCATTCCTTCCAAACCCAATGGCACAGTTGGCTAGGTTCTTTCGGCGGTAGTGCCAGCGCCTGTCACAGCGCCAACAGTCGTCGATCGGGTTCCCTGTTTCACAGGAAAAATATCCCAAGTTCCTCCCATGAGTGCCATTAATGCGAATGCTCCTGAAAAATTTGACACACATAATTATTACAATGCTTGCTATCATTAATCTATTACTACTGATGGAGCTATTGTTCTTGAAGTTTTCATGTTGAAATCATCACCGAGACATGTGAAGATCAGA
>QEOT01007142.1:1732-15508 GCA_003123785.1 Pterocarya stenoptera | reverse complement strand
TAAAACAAATTAATTCCTATAATTTCTATTCACATTTTAGCATTATAGTCCAATAATAGGATATTTAGAGTGTACTTTCGTACACTCATCACCACACAAGTGATGTTATCTTTGATTGAACTTACAGTGTTTTTGCTGAAAAATATGGATGATTTTTCCTTATTCAATCTCTGGCTAGATGTTGATTCATAGAGGCTTAAGAGATAAAGTAGCCTCCATTCCAGAGATGNTAGATGTTGATTCATAGAGGCTTAAGAGATAAAGTAGCCTCCATTCCAGAGATGATGCCTTGCAAAAAAGTAGACTATTATCTGCAAAAAACAGATGAATTAAGTAAAGTTGGTTCCTTGCTAATGGAAGATCTGTTATCTGATCTTCCCTTGCTGCTTTGTTAAGCATCTGACTTAGTGCCTCTAAGCATAGAATGAATAAGTATGTTGACAAAGGGTCACATTGTCCAATGCCTTGAGATGGAGTAAAGCTAGGTTGTGCTATTCCATTGATTAGAATAGAATATGAAACTAAAGTTACACATTTCATAATAAGATATTTTAATTCAAATTATTTCACTACTATTTGTTAATAATTTTATTACTAGTTACATATATTCTAACATATTTGAAGTGTACAAACGAGCCTAAAATATCTTTTTTATTCTCTGAGTAAATATTTCGTTACAAAAGATGCTGACATTCTCGTATGTATTGTTGTGTGCGATGCACACTATTGCATGACTCTTGAGGCAAATATTTATCTTGGAAATGATTGACATGAGTATATATATGCATAGTCATTTCTTTGCCCTATCTTTTTCTTTTCTCATTGATCCAAGTCAAGTTTGAATATAAGTTAATTAACAAGCTAACTAACATCAGCATACAAGTCTTCGTCTTGCTCTAAAGGGAAACAAAAAAGAAATGGCTTTCTTTGTAAGACTAATATCATATATTAACATATTCCATATAATATAATAAAGTACGGTGATATATAAAGCCAATTATTCAATAAATATTATATTATTTGATGATATAACAAGTGTTGCATCCTTTAATAAACTGACACCAACATTATTATAATGAAAAATGATTTATCTATGTATAGATCTTATAAAAATAAAATTATAAATAAACGTAATTTAATATAATTGTCTATTTTATTTTAAAAATAATTTTATAATTTGACACATCACGTCATCATATTATCTCGATTTATGAAGTTAAAGTGAAATTGATAAAGATAAATGAGATTGACTCATTTTTCCATTTCGGGAGAGTCGATAAAGATAAATAAATTACTATATTTATTTCAAAATTTGGACCACTTCTAATAAAGATTTATATTCTCAAAGTTTCCGACACAAAATAATGTTAATATAAAGAGAATAACCTCAAATCGGATGTGATGTAAAGAAGAGATTTATACTCTTCAATCATTGGACGACATGTTATCATTCTAAAAGGATTACAATAGAACCGGCCTTAGGTGGTTATCTCATAATGTTGGTGTTATCATTCTAATAAACTGACACCGTTATCATTCTAATAAACTGACACCGACAATATTATAATGACAAATATTTTATCTATAAAGATATTTTATAAAAATTAATTTATAAATTAATTTAATTTGATATAATTGTTTATTTTATTTTAAAAATAATTTTATAATTTGATACACTACGTCGTCAAATCATCTGGATTTATGAAGTTAGAGTGAAATTGACAGAAAAAAAGAAAAAAGAAAAGAGATTGACATTTCATCATAGTGGATAAAGATAAATAAATTAATAAATTCATTTCAAAATTTGGACCAGTTCTAATAAAAATTTATATTCTCAATATTTTCAACACAAAATATTGTTAATACAAAGAGAATAATTTCAAATCGGATATGGCGTAAAAAAATGATTTATACTCTTCAATCATCAGACAGCACATCATCATTCTGAGAAGGTTACAATAGAAGATTACACGTCATCATTTCACTCACATGAAATGGAATAGATGGACCATAGAGCACTAGTATTGGACTCATCAAATGAGTCCAATCTCTATAATTTGATGAATTTAACTTAGAAAGACCGACATTGGAATCATCTTCCATGGGTTTGTGAAGCTATGACCTACAGTACGTTCAAATTTATCTTCAAATTTGAAGGTCGACTGTTCAACATCTATCTGATTATTTTATTACAAAAACACACAGTTTTGCACGCAATTTCATTTCTTTCTTTCTCTTCCTCTTCTCTGCTTTTTTCTTCACCCCCAAATCCCGAACTCCCCTTTCTTCTTCCTCTCCGCTCCCTTCCCGATTCCCAGCACATTTCTTCCTCTTCCTTTTTTCTTCTCCCCCTCTTCCAGTTCGTTTCTTCCCGATTCCCTTTGTTTCTTCCCTCCATTCCCTCTGCCGTGAGAGAAGAGCAGTTCATCTTTGTCCACCGGCTTTTTAGAGGATCTCTATCACCTCCATAGGCGCACTGCCCCCTTTCTCTCTTTCTCTTGTTTTTGCAGTGTAAGTGCCCGATTCTTTGTCTCAGCTTCAATCCTTCAAGCAAAAACAGAGCAAAGCCACACTGGTTTCTCTCCTTTCAGGTTCATGCTTCACTTCTTCTCCTTTCACGCAATGCTTCGCTTATTCCCCTCAAGTGTACTGTAACCTTAGTTTCAAGAAGAAATGGAATTGGTCAGCCCCGATGGGGGCTTTTGCTCTCGGTGAACACATACATTTTACTGACTTTAGTTTATTTATTTTTTTGGTTGATTTTCAGGCACACTCAGTGTTGTAGATTGTCAAACAAGTGGTACGATCCTCGGCTTGTATACATTAACAACTTTTCTAGGATAGTTTAACATTTTGTGTATACAAATACATAATATAGAGAAAGTGGAAAGAGTAATTTATATGATGAGAAAAAGAATATGGCAACGTAAATACTTTTCTGCCATGCCATTGGACAACATATAAAATACTTTTCTGCTGTTAGATTATACTAATCTTGGAATCTGCTCTTATTTCCAGAAGTAATGCATGTTAATCTCTTTGTTAATTCCTTTCATTCTTAGGCAAGTAGTGGTGTTATTTTTAGCTACTTAAACTATTTGTCTACAAATTAATATAATGCATTTAAAAGCACCTTTAGCATTTTGAAATTAAATTAGTGGCTTGATTCCAATAGTAAAGGAAATAAAATGGGATTATTGTACAAACTTGCAAGGAAATAAATTAGTGGCTTCATTAGTGGCTCCAATGAAACTAGTATATTGGTACAAATCTGCTCTAAAAAATAGCATGTCCAAAAGAAAAGACAGGAAGTATGTATTACAATATATGAAAATATTAACATGAAATGGATCATAAAATGATATATGCATTATAGCTATATATATATATAGTTCAAAGTCACAAAGATAATTAACATAAATCAAAGATAAACAGATTGAAGAAAATAACTCATTCTTCTTCTTGAATTTGTTATTGTTGTTGTGATTGTTTTATTTCTAATGTTATTGTGGTTATCAATGGATATGAACTCCTTATTTCCTAGATCCTACTGGTTGTTACCTTGAGAACTTGCTGTGTATGCCTTTTGTAATGAATTTGCTGTGTATGCCTTTTGTAATGAACTTGTTGAAAGTTTTAACGTCCCCCCTGGCCCCTTCCCCTTTCTATGTACCGGAATTTAGAGAAAGAAAATAACATAATTTGCAGATCGATTTTTGTTTTCGTAGGAGCTAAAAAGGGTTTTATTTGTAAACTTATCTCTCTATATTTGTGCGGGCCTGTGTTGATTGTAGACGTTTAGGCAGCTATGTGTAGGGTTTCCGTTTTGTTGTTTTGCTGCTTTCCTAATTTATTTAGATACCCATGAATTACGGTCGCTTTGGAAATGTCTAGAATTTCTTTAGTTTGGATAACTAGGGAATTAAACTTTTTTTTTTTTTTTTGTATTTAAATCAAAGTTTCGGATTCAGCAATAATCGAATTGATATGAGGAAGGTTTGTTTGATGATGGCTTTTGCCTTTAAACTCTAGGGATCATCACTTCATCTATCATCCTTGTTTAGTGTTTGAATATTGCCGAAGATGACATTCTATACCATAATACCATCTTTCGAGACTGAATGGGTTGTAAAAAGGCCTTGCTGTCATTTTACAATTTTGAGGCATTATCTGAAATAGAAAAATGCTGTCTTTTATCAGGTGGCTTTTTATACTATTATTGGTTATTGTTTTGCACTTGGTTTATTTCGATTGGAATGGGGTTGAAAGAAATCGTCTTGATGGTGTTGTGTTTTGAGTTCTAGTTGGGATTCGATCCAACTTCAAGGTGGTGTCTTTTAAAGAGTAGAGTTTTGAAAGTTCAACCATGGTTTCTATTCAATAAATTATATGAGTTTAGTTTTTAATTGTAAGTAATCCGAAGTGATTTCTTAAACTTTTGTCCTTTTAAGATTAATGGCAAGATCCTGGTAGATATGTTGGTAATTGTAATGTTAACTCTGTTTCAAGCCTATGCATTTTTCTTTGGATCCAATGGTGTACGTAGGCCCCCTTTGGTGATGTTTTCTTAGCAACTCATCACCAATTGGGTCATGATTTTGAGGGTCATGTTTTCTTAGCAACTCATCACCCGTTGGTGAAATGTGCAAAAATTATGTTAGAAATGATGCTCTAATATATTATTTAGTCTTATTTTATAAAACTTATAATGGTCTAAAGCTCGTCAGAATATAGTGTAGCATACAATTGCTTTGAATGGTGAGATAGTCTATGAAAAATGCTAATGCTTACAAGTATGGGATCAAATTGGCAAAAGCGATTATAGAGTTGCATTCAATTGGGACCCTAGTGCTGAACCTCTAGCCTTGTAACTTTCTGCTTAATGAACTGAAGTTGCTGGTTTATGAACTGGTTTGTTGGTGGAAATGTTGGGTAGAAATGTTGATACTAAAAATGTACTGCAGCTTGGCCTTTATTGGGTGATACTGAATATATAATTAAATTATTAATGTACATATGGTTAGTGTAATTGTAAAAATATGAAAGAAAAAATTTATAAAAAAATTATTAAAAAAATAATATTATATTATTATTTTGATGAATCCAATGACATGGATAGTGAGGTTTTAGATTTATGAAAAATATGTACTTTTCATCAAATTTTAAAGATAAATTTGATAAATCCAATGCTAATGCTCTGAGAGGATGCAACCTGTTTGTGGAAATGCCTTCATACGGCTATGCGTATATTAGATAAGGAAATACTTCAAAAGATTTTCAACCTCCTTAGAATATTCAACTTAGCAAATTTAAGAATGATCTACTATACACCTCACTCTCCTCTTAAAGTCGACGTACACCCTTGTAACAGACTGGGTAAAAGCTATAAATTGACCTGTAGCATACTAAAGTAAATCACTGACCATACCCCTACCGTTTTGTATAAAATACTGCGTATTCAACTCAGACTCAATCACAGAAAAGTGTGGGCCGCTTGAATTGAGAGGAGAGTTGAGATGAATTGAGATGATTTGTGAATAGTAAAATAAGATATTTTATAAATATTATTTTTTAATATTATTATTATTTTAAAATTTGAAAAAGTAGATTGTTTTTTATTTTTTGTGTAGGAATTTGGAAAGAATTTTTTGGGTGAAAAAGTGAGATTGTTTGATGTGGGAATTTGGAAAGATTTTTTTAGAATTTAAAAAAGTAAGATTATTTATTATATTTTAGTATGTGAATTTGGGTAGATTTTTTTGAGATTTGAAAAAAAGAAATATTATTATATTTTGTATAGAAATTTAAAAAATTTGTAATGATAAAGATGAGATGAGTTGAGATGGATTGATGAATGTTTTGAAAGCAAACAGCTAATAAAAACAGTGCGTAGTGCCACTAATATTAAACGGTGCGTAGCACCCCTAACCTACGACAGACTCTATCACTTCCCGTTTCATTGATCTTCCACAGTTGCCTTCCAACTCCGACACCGTCTCTTCTTCAAACTTCTTAGGTTCACTTCACTTCGCACAATCCCAACTCCAGTTCAGATCTCTAGTCTTCATCTTTCCTCTACGTTTCGCCTTTTACGCTGGAACCCTAACAGCAAGTGTCGTGTATACCGTGATTTTGATTCCTTTTGAGGCCAAACGTAAGAAAACTGGAGCAACGGATTTATATGGCCTTGTCCATGAAAGGCTATCCACGACCTGAGCACTCTAACCTGAAATTTCCTTGCGTTTGGTAAGTTGCTTAAGGTTGTTAAGATAACTATTAAAGAGTAGGAAGGAAATAAAAAAAAAAAAAAAAACAAACAAAAGAAATGCTGTTTTTTTAGCGTTTGTGTTGGTTTGGATTGATCTTAGAAGATTCCAGATATTCGAGCGATTGCCTGTCAGTAAGAGAGAGAGAGGGGATTGTGTGGAATAATCACCTGTGGTTCGTTCTATTACAATCGTTTTAGAATGGTGACATGTGTCCAATTATTGGGGGGTTGGTGGTAAACCCCTTTTTACACCACATCTGATTCTGGCCCCTCCCTAGTCTCCCTAATACAGAATATGGAATGAGCGGTACTACTCCCATCGCTGGAGCCACCACTCCCTTTACCGCTAGTGTAAAGTCATGCATTTTTTTTTATTGTATTTTTTTACATCTATTTTTTAAATATATTTAAATACGACACAAAAAATAAAAAAGTTCATGATATTATTAAAAAATATTTATTTAATTATTAAGTAAAAAAAATAATAATAAAAATTTAAAAAGTCAGAACGATAAAAATCAAGAGTAAAATTTAACGGTAAAAATAGCATTTTTCATATGAAATTGCACGAAGTAAGTGATTTAACATAATTGGAATGCAGACTAGCTTATGGTAAGCATATAGAAAGACTTTCATCTGAATGCTGACGTGTCTAATCATTTGCTTACAGCTGTATTCTAGTTTTTTAATTGTCCGTGTTAGCTGTGCCATGAAATTATTTTCAACCATGCAATTTAACATCTGATGGGAACAAGCGAACTACTCTCAAACATTTTTAAAGACCTTTGATTTGCAATCGAGGACTCGTGCTTTCCTTAATACGAATATGCCCTTTGGTCATTTCTTATAAGTCGAGTATTATTTTCAGTGTGGTGTTTGGTTGTTCCTTGGCTTCTTGATGTTGAGCCATTTAATTACATGCGTATAAAAATTATATATGTTTGTTTGGTAAGGCATGATTTCGAAATCGTTTCTTGTTTGATCTTTGAGAAAAAAAAAAAAAATAATAAATAAATAAATAAATTCCCAACACTTAACGAAGTCTGATAATTTTATTACCCAACCAAGAGGAAAAAGTCATTTATGCACACTACCGACACAAAATTTTGTTTGTTCTTTAACTCATAGCTTGTAAAGATATGAGAAATAAATGTTTACGTTTTTATTTAGAAAAATTCTATTTATCATCTCTAACACCACACACAGACGTGTGATCTATCATTCTTGCCATTATATTTAAATAGTATTTATGATGTATATTTTAATTTACAAATAATTTATTTGAAATTTTTTACACCACACACTATTCATATGGCATATTTGATTTGAAAAATAAATTTTAAAATTTAAATCTTATAAATCAAATTATGTAATGTGGATAGTGTGTGGTGTGCAGGTGAATAGTGACCCAAATTAAATGCTTTTCTTCACTTTCAGGTGTTGCCATGCAAGGAGACGGTGTATGTGCTGCCATGGTGCATCATTAGAAGAAAAAAATAGTTTATGATATCAAGCATGGTAACCGTTGGGTTCGAGGCTGAATTTCTGGACAATTTTGATCATTTATTGACTCACTCTCTTGTCCTTTCTTCATGGTTGATTTATGCAGGTCTTGAGTCACTGTTGGAAGGATTTTCCAAGTGGTAGAAGGTGTGGGATTGACTACCAAGTGATGATGAAGTAACAGCTCAAAGGGAAGAGGTGAAGTTGGGGTGGTTGTCGAGTGGTGTCTTGCACAAAAAGCTAATCGGTTTTGGCTCTATTTGAGGTGCCTTTGAGTTAAGGTTCACCATGATGACTGGAAGGGCTGTTGGGGATTGGAGGAGAGAGAAGGTGGCATGTGGTGGTGGCTTAGTCAAGTGCATATGTGCAACAAAACTCAAGCCATTCGGTTTGGCTTTAACTAGGCCTCCAATGGAATGAGTTGGAAACTTCGAATTAGTTTCCTTGGAGAAAAAACGACCCATACTCAACTGAACTAAGGAGAATAATGTGAGGTGTTAAAAGAGAAAAATGCCCTTGAGGAAGGAATGAAATTGGTATGGGCTAGGAGCTAAATTGGTACAATGCACCAAGTGATGTATCAAGGGGCCAATTGTGATGTTTTGGGCGTTGACATGTGTTGGATCAAAACTAAACTTCTAATTTAGTCTAAAACTGATGAAAAATAATAATAAAATATTAAGGTTCAGGTAAAAATAATAGAGAAATAACTAAAAAGAAAATCAAGCTTAAAACATAGTTTAGAGATCATTAATCATGTGTAAGTTGATTAATGTTCTTAACTCAAGTTTAAAACTTAATTATGAACAAATGGGAGTCCTAAGGGGTGTGGGGTGCTACTTGGGCTTGACAGAAACCAATGGAATGATGGAACCAAGGTGGGCTAGTTTTAAAGATCATTTGCAAGTTCCAGATGGGTCAATTACAAGATCAAGAACCAAGAAAACCAAGGAAGCAATGCAAAAATTGGTGCAATCCATTTGGGATGAAACTAGTAAAAGCCCAAAACTCAAGATGGCTTTAAAGAAGGAGAACCAGTTTTGATCCACTTGATACAAGCTGTGGAAGACATGACATAGAGTTATTGTTTGGGCCTATTATGATTGAAGGCTTTCAATTTATTACATGATTTATTTTATTAGTTTAAAATAAGTGAGCTTGAGGATGTTTGGCCCACATATGTCTTATTTCTTATGAACTAGGATTTTTGGGAAGGCCTTGTATTTTGGCTAAGGATTTAGTTGGAAAGTTACTTTTTAGGAACTAGGGTTTAAAGAGGTATTGTAGTCGAGTTACTGTAGTTGTGGCACTATTCATCGAGAGGTATTTTTGGAAGATGGGGCTTTGTTCTTGAATGAAGTTTTGAACTTATCAAAAGCAAATTACAACTTTTGTGGCTTTCCTCTTTGTAATCTGATTTTTTGAGATAGGAAGGTTCTTCAACAGGTCTATATTTTAATATAATCTAGGTTCTTGAAAAGAGTTCTTAACGGGTCTAGATTCTCTATCTATTGACTTGATTGTGACTTTCTTGGATGAGTTTTCAAATTGATTGTGAGTTCAAGGGATTCCCTTCCCATGGGTTCATATAATTTGGTATTCAGAACTCGGTTTCCAATCAGGTTTGAATTTATCTTTTAATTCTTGCATCTTTAAATTTAATTTTAATTTTAGGGCTTTATTGTTCTAGGGTTGCAAAAAAGAAAAAAGAAAAAAAAGTAGGCTGCCGAAATTCTTAGGGTTTTTAGTTTGGCTGAAATTTGCATCATCTAGGGTTTCTTGCATATTTAAGTTCTTCAATTGCTTGGAGTGTTGTTTCATTGATTCTCTTCTACTTCATTGTCAATTCTTGTGTATTTGAATTCAATTGCTTGATTTTCAATTAAATATTGCTGTTTGTGATTTTTTTTGGGAATAAACCTCAGTATTTCATTGAAAAATCAAGTAATACAATCTCTGATTAAACATCCCACTATACAATCTGGGATAACCTCTATCCAAAATTTTTTCCCTTCTAAAGACAAAGCTTTTTTTGCTAAAGTATGAGCAACCACATTTTTCTCTCTATAAGCAAATTGAATAAACCAGTATGAACTATTTTTGAAGTAAAATCTAACATCTTCTACTAAAGAACCATAAGAAGTAAGTGTTTCTTCTTCCCTGCACACTGCCGAGATAATCTCTTTTGCATCCCCTTCAAAGATTACTTTCTGAATGTTAAGAGTGCTGCATAGTTCAACTGCAGCCCTCAGAGCATAACCTTCTGCAACAGCTGCTTCTTCCACATTTTCTTTCTTGTCATAGACCGTTGCTACCACCTTCCCTTCTTCATCTCTAACAATGATGCCAATCCCCATTCTCCTCTTTTTTTGATCCAAAGAAGCATCCCAGTTCACTTTGACATAATCTTTTCCTAGTTTTTCCCACCTTTGAGTACTAACAGATCTGTTTTGCACTTGTCTTTTTGGTTTACCAGAGTTTCTTGCTGCTTGGTAATTGCTAACAGTAGCCTTAGTAGATAAACATAGGCTCACTGGACATTCCATTTTGTTTTCAAACACCACACCATTCCTCCTCAGCCAGACCTTCCTAAGAGTCACTGCTAGCTCCTCCAGTTGACTCTTGTTAAGAGAAGTAATGCATTTCTCCCACAACAATAGGAAGTCAGCTTCATATCTATCCCACTTTTGACCTCAGCTTTCCTCCCTACCCCATATATCATTTGCTGAATGGCACTCCCATAAAACATGCATTAGAGTTTCATTTTTAGTTTCACACATAGGACAAATTTTATCCTTCACCACTCCTCTTTTGAACAAGTTTACTTTGACAGGTAATAAGTCATTCCCAGCTTTCCACAGGAACATTTTTGTTACAGCAGGAACTTCAAGATCCCAAATCTTCCTCCACCTTTTATCATCTTCCACTTGTCTAAAACACTCACCATTACTCTTCTCCCTCTTTTCCATACTCACAAAATATGCACTCCTTACTGAGAAAATACCCTTTTTTTTAGGGCCCCCAAACTATCTTATCTGTTGCTTTGCCTCTGCTCAAAGGAATGATCAATATTTTTTTAGCCTCTTCCAATCTGAAAATGGATCTTATCAAGTCTTCATTCCATTCACCCTTATGTTGATCAATTAGATCTTCAACTTGTGAATCCTCTTGTAACACAGAGATTGGTGATTGCACCATAAAAGAAGAGGGGTTTGGAAGCCATTTGTGCCCCCATATCTTAATATCTCGCCCATCCCCTACCTTCCATCTAATGCCTTCCTTTAATAATTCCCTAGCTGAACTAATGCTTCTCCATATAAATGATGGTTGTGTGCCCAGTTTTGCTTCCAAGAAGTTTGACTTCCTGTAATACTTCTCCTTAAAGATAGTAGCTACCAAAGAATTAGGGAACTTAAGGATCCTCCACCCTTGTTTTGCAAGAAGGGTTGTATTGAAACACTCCAAGTCCCTAAAACCCATACCACCTTTACCTTTCTGCACTCCCATTTTTTTCCATTTCCTCCACACAATTCCTTTACCACCCTGCTGTCTACCCCACCAAAACTTAGCAAATAACCCATTTATCTCATTACAAAGTCTCTTTGGTAGCTTAAATACACACATAGTATAAGTGGGAATGGCTTGCAAAACTGCCTTGACCAAAATCTCTTTACCTGCTTGTGAAATGAAGTTGTTCTCCCAACTATTCATCTTCTGCCATTTCTATCCTTGAGATTCCTGAAGGTATTAAACTTTGATCTTCCTACCATAGCAGGAAGACCAAGGTACTTCTCATAGATTCCACACACAAATGAATTTCCAGCCTCCATGATGACCTTCTTATCAGCTGGTTTGGTGTTACTGTTGAAGAAAACAGCAGTCTTATCTTTGTTAAGAAATTGGCCTGACGCCGTTTCATATAGTTTCAGCACCTCTTGTAAGCTTCTCCACTCCTCTATCCTTACTCTACCAAATAGGATACAATCATTTGCAAAGAGCAAATGATTGATTCTAGTACCCCCTCGGGCCACTTGCACTCCTCTAGTAATTTGCCTTTTCTCATAATGATTAAGAAGGGAACTCAAACCTTCAACATAGATAAGGAAAAGATAAGGTGACAAAGGGTCACCTTGTCTCAAACCTCTAGAGGGTTTAAACTTAAGACCTGGAAAACCATTAATAAGGACAGAGAAAGAAACTGTTTTGACACATTTCATCACCAAACTCACCCACTTCTTACAGAAACCCAACCTAATCATAATAGCCTCTAAAAAATCCCACTCAACACTACCATATGCTTTAGACATGTCTAACTTCATTGCCATGCACCCCATTTTCCCTTTTTTTTTTTGGTTTTCATGGAATGCAATAACTCATAAGCCACCATAGTGTTATTATTTATCAATCTACCAGGGCGAAAGACACTTTAGTTTGGGGATATGATTTCAGCTAAGACCATTTTGAACCTATTAGTAATGGCCTTTGATACTATTTTATACATGACGTTACACAAGCTAATAGGTCTGAATTCACTCACTTTTTTGAAGTTTTTTGACTTAGGAATCAGAGCTATGTGTGTGTGGTTAAGTGAAGGATCAAGAGGGTTACCATTGAGGATATCCACTGCTGCTCTACAAACCTCACCCGAGATTGAGCTCCAATGACTTTGGTAGAAACATGGCCCAAAGCCATCTGGACCAGGGGCTTTTAAAGGAGCCCTTTGCTTCACTGCATCTTCCACCTTAGTTTCAGAGAAGTTTCTGGAAAGCCTTTCATTCATAGCTTTAGTGACCCTTGAGTTCAACCCCACAAGACAGCTCTCAATCACTTCTTTGTTTGGCTTTGTAGATTGAAAAAGATTACCAAAGTAGCTTCTGAAAGTTTCTTCAATACTCTTAAAACCAACAACCAATCTATTATTTCCATCCTCTACTTCTTTAATGAAATTTCTTTTCCTTCTTTTATTAGCACAAGCATGAAAATATTTTGTATTCATATCTCCATGCTTGTACCAATTATTTTTTGCCCTTTGTTTCCACCTGATGAGTGTACAAAAGTGCACTTTAAATACCCTATTATTAGACTATAATGCTAAAATATGAATAGAAATTATAGGAATTAATGTGTATTCTTGAATTGAGTTTCTATTTATTTTGAGATACTCCTAAGTAGATTTTTATATTTAATTTCAGGAACTATAAAAGATTAAGTTAAAACCCAGTCAAATTCAAAGAACTTTCAAATGAACAAGAGTTGGAACAATCTAAGAACTTTCAATGAGTATAGGACTCTTCAAATAAGGATAATGATGGGGTTTAAGAGTAATTCGGATCAAGAGAAATAGTCAGAGTCCAACATGCTCTAGGAGACTGTCTGGATATACTTTAGTATTTCGAATGTAACTTTCTACTCACATATCGGATTGATTCAATTACAGATGCATTGGAAAGCTAACTTAAAGGGCTACGACTTTGTCTCTAGTAAGAATTTCCAAATTCAAATTTCTAAAGTGCGTACGTGGTTGCTAAGATAAGTCCTAACATTTAAGCGATTTTTCTAGGCAGGAATCATGAAGATATTAGGGTTTCTTTCCTACCCTATATAAGGATATCATTAGGAGGCCGAAGAGAAGGAGGAATTTAATTTTCATGTCCCCCGTTTGCTTTACCTTTCTCTTGATATTTTTGTTGTCTATTATATTTATGGGTAACTAAATTCTCAAGTAGGGTTAGGGATGAATTTGCACATTAGATGATATTTGTAATTTATTTTTGATTTATGTATTTGATTTTTAATTACTAAAACTCTTTTGTTTTATCATTCTCAATTTATCGTTGATGTTCTCTTCTCCGAATAATCATAGAATTTATTCTGTTTATGGATTCAGTCATACTTTTTCTATTGAATGGATTAGTTCTTTGATTATGTTTGGATCAATTATTTATCTATATTGATTTAATTCTTTGCTGCAATATAGCTCCTAAAGTATATTGTCGTCGTAGGAT
>QEOT01007141.1:37219-113367 GCA_003123785.1 Pterocarya stenoptera | reverse complement strand
GAACTTGAGAAAAGGTTTACCATCTCATAATATTCTTTCCCAAGATTTTCTAAAAAAATACGAGCTCTCTAAAAATCAAAGCATCCTTGAACTGGAAATATATAACTCACGAGCTACACATTTTAAAATTAAAAACGAGCTACACATTTAAAATTAAAAACACAACAACTTTTATTAATGCAAAAAAAAAAAAAAACATCTATTTTTTTTTATACCGAAAGAAATATCTGCCATAAACAGAACAAAGAAAACAACCATGAACAAATTAATCCCATCGTAGCTACTGCAGCCACTGCACCTTAGAAAAAAAAAAAACCCCCACGGCACCGTAGTTGAAAGCTAATCACTGGAGCTAGAGCACACGGCATCAACCCAAGCATGCATGCCCCTGGCTGTGAGCATGCACCAATTAGTTAGCTTCATATGTAAAATAGATCACATTACTAAAAAATTTAAAGAGATCAATTAGGGCTTGTTGATGTTGTCGTTGTACCCCTGAAACTGATTCTTCAGCTGCAATGGTGAGAATATCAGCGCAGGAAACTATGCCGGGACAAGCGGTTTCCAACGCAGTCTTTATATCATCAACAACGCGAAAGCTCCTGACGGAGTTATTATTTCGGGCAGCTTCTTTTTCGCTTTCTATGGTGTCATTGTTGTTCAGTAAAATTGATCCATCACAACCCTGCAAGAATTAAAGTAAAACACATACGTTTCAACACAATTTATAAAAAGAAAAACAAAAACAAAAACTTGAAACCCATGATTAATTATAAGCAAGCTAGCGGTGCTTGATTTTAAAAGTAAGGAGGATGCATGGAGAGAAGTAGTACGTACATTGACAAAGCAGTCATGGAAATGAAGCCTAAGAAGGCTGGCACCAATCCTGGAATCGCTCAACAATGTATTGTCGATGAAACCCATGATGTAAAGAGAGATCAGTGACGAAAAAGGTTAGTTGTCTTAAAACATTTTTTTTTTCTTTGACCGGTACTGCTTTCTTGGCAGGCTTAGAGCAGGTTATGTATGTGTTTTATAAAGGCGGTCTTGAAGGAAAAATAAACAGAAAAAAAACGAAGAAGAATCAAGCTAACCTGTTGCTCTGCCTAGCAGATATGGCATGCTTTAATCGCCAGTGACTTTGCTTGCAACCGAAGAAAAATATCTTCTTACGTAAAGCTGCAGTGCAGATGCTACTCAGCAAGTCTGACGACATTTGATCATCAGGCATTGTAAAAAGTGGTAGGCGGAGCTGTTCTTTTCTAACTACCCAAACTGGAGAAAAAAAAAAAAACTATCCAAACTGGTGCAGTAGTATATACACATATATCGGCCTAAATTAATAGTTTATCTCTTTCAACCCCAGAGCAAGAATCCTGCTGTATCTTCTCCTCAGACGTAGGTCAACTGGTCTACATCGTTGGGCCACGGACACAAAAGAACAAAGTGAAAGAACAAAAAGACGCAACACGGAATAAACACGGAAGACAACAAAAACACCGTTCATTACTATTCATCCGGGATGGCAGCTTATATAATAGTAAAGATATATATAAATATATCTTGTAATAACTAGTTAATCATCCTCCAAAGCAGCACAGCAATTTTGGTGGTGCTTCAGGTCTTTTGGGTTGCATAATGTTTCTAGTACAACTTACCTACATTTCGTGGATTCTCTGGAAAATGAATATAATGCTCACCTTGGCAGGCTGGTAGTTGGCAAAAAAAAAAAAGGTTGAGGACTCCAATAATATATTCTAGTCAGGGAGACTTGGAGTCGTCATGGCCTCTAGGTGGTAGAAGTTTAGATAATAGGCTATAAACAACTTAATATTTCAACATTTTTCCATACTCTGGAATAATGCCGAACCCAACAAGCTAATTAACCTAGTTTTAATTTCCAGAAACCAACATTTTTGTAGCATAGGCTTTGTCACCGACCCGCCATTAGGCGTTGTCTTTGTTGTAATGGAGATTGATCCATCGAGGATTTCCATTCGTCCATTCAAGCTAAAGAACGTGGCCGGATGATTTCATGTTATGGGTAGGTGATGATCGCTTAATAGCATATATTGTTTTCCATGTAATAAATCTCACTTAATAGCATGTATTATTTTTTATTAGATTGTCTCATGTGTTCATGGCCCCATGCCTGGTTTCCATAAGACTAAATATTTTGAGCCCCATATTGAACCGTATCTTGTTGCACTTTTTGCAGATTGTCCCACATTGGATAAGTTGAAGACAAGAAATGAGAAGTGATCAGGATCCACTTCGTAGCTAACTTACGTGGATGGGGTGGGTCATAAGTGGGTCACCAGGAAAGGCACATGGCCCACTTTATAATGAAAGACTAATTAAAACTGGATTTTTTTTTTGCCAAGGTATTTGTATATAAGTTTCTGGTAATAGATAATACTTAATCATCCTCCAAAGTCCAAAGCACAACAATTTTGCTGGGTGCTTCTGCGCATATCCCTAACATGCATAGGTTCTAAGTGTGAAATATGGAATATACTTTTGAGAGAAATGATAAGGTTGGGGACTCCAATAATATATTCTAGGCAGGAAGACTTTGGAGTCTTCGGGGACCTGATCAAGGTGGTAGAATTCTATATAGGCTATAAACAAGCTAACATTTGCTATAACATAAACAAGCTAGTCTGGGCTTTATGGAGATTGATTCATCGAGGATTTCCATTCGTCCGTTCAAGCTAACGGACGCGGATGATTTCATGTTATGGGCAGGTGATGATCAAGTCACCTGGTCCCTCCAATGGCACAAGACTTTTACCTCAAAGGAAGAGGCTCTGAATTTCATAAAGGATGTTTGCATACCCCACCCTTGGCATTGTCTATCCATATGCCTTGATGACCGTTCGATAGGCTTCATCTCCATTTTTCAGGGGTCAGACGATGATGACAGGTGTAAGGCTGATATGGGGTATGGTGTTGCCAGAGAGTACTGGGGCCAGGGGATGATAACTACCAAGGCAATGAAGATCATCCTCTCACAAGTGTTCAAGGAAGTCCCTGATTTGGTAAGGTTGCGAGCTTATGCTGATGTGGATAATAAGGCCTCTCAAAGGGAATTAGAGAAAGTTGGGTTCCAAGAGGAGGGGCTACTAAGGAAGTATAGCTTTCTCAAGGGGAAAACAAGAGATTTACTTATCTTTAGTATTTTATCAACAGACTCACTACCAATAGAACCTCCCTACATGTTGAAGCCTAAAGCTGACACGATCACTCTCCGGCCGTTCAAAATCTCCGATGTGGATGACTTTATGGGATGGGCCGCCGATGATAATGTCACACGCTATTGTAGATGGGATACCTACACCTCTAGAGATGATGCTTTGGGCTTCTTAGAGGAGGTCATTAGTTCTCACCCTTGGTATAGAGCCATTTGCACTAATGATCATGACCGTCCGATTGGGTCCATCTATGTGATGCCTGGGGTTGGAAAAGATCAACGGAGGGGAGAGATTGGATATGCTTTAAGTGCAAAGTATTGGGGGAAAGGCATTGCAACAAGGGCTGTGAAGCTGGCCATTTCATGTGTGTTCAAAGAAATGAAGTTTCTGGAGAGGGTGGAAGGATTGGTCTATGCAGAAAATAAAGCATCACAGAGGGTTTTGGAGAAGGCTGGATTTATTAAAGAGGGTCTTCTAAGAAAATATTTCTTTGTTAAGGGAAAGAGTAGGGATATTGTTGTGTATGGCATTTTTAACTAAAGCATAGAATAAATCATGTTGATTATTGGTCGATTGTGTTAAGTTATTGGTGGGGATAGTACTACATATGTCATAAAGCGTTACTGGCACTAATTATGTCCTACTATTGTAATGTATGTATATATGTGTGTGTATATTTTGCTACTCTTGAGTTTCAGTTTCTTATTTTTACTACTAATCTCCGACTCAGTCGTCTCATTTGTTTTTACTGTTCATCTCATTTCATCATTACAATTTTTTCAAATTTATACACAAAATAAAATAAACAATTCAATTTTTTCAAATCCAAAAATAAAAATAATATTAAAAAAATATATTTTAATAATATTTTATTTAAATTTTTAATTTTAATCTCAACTCATCTTATCATTTCTGTGAAAACAAACTAGGAAGCTTTGGGTTCATCAAAACTGCTGAAGACACGAAGTCGTGTGTACACAGGACAGACTCATATGTTTTCAGTGTTCATGAACCCATGTCTCCTTCAAGATCCTTCATTTATAGAAAACAGGGAGTCTTCAAACAGTACTGTGGGCTGTGACTCTTTAGTTTAGATAATGCAGTCAATCCCGTACATTAGGCCAAAATTACTAGTCAGTAAATTGGTTCAAGCGAAGTTTCTTGCCAATTGTTATGTTAGAGTAATGAATCATTAGTGATTAAACTAAAGAAACAAAGGTTGAGGGGTCCAATAACATATTATTGGCGGCAAACTTGGGAGTCATCATAGCTCATCACTGATGTCATGTTGCTCATGAAATATTTTGAGTTTATCCTCTTCACATGATTTTTTGGGACAATTTAGCATCTTACATTTAAAAAACTATACTTCATTGTCAAATTATCGCATGTTTTACTGTAAAAATATATTCAAAGCAAGCGGAGGAGAGAAATTCTTTATTAAATGAGAAAAAACATCATTTTAGGACTGATATTTTTGTAATTTTAAAAAATTTTAAAGATAAAATTACCTAAACTTGCATTGCAGTCTTCAAATAAGAATTGTACGTAGCATTGCTTGCCGGAGTATTCCATCGTAAGTCCTCTATACTCCTAAATAGATTCTCTCCATTTCATTCAAAAACCTCACCCAATCGAACAGCAGACCCGCTTATAACATGGTTGGGATATATCAAAATTTGAGCAAAAATGAACATGAAATCATATCACCCAAACTATAAATATACTTCACCCTTTGTTTATTAAATATTTAGAACAACTCTTTTCCTTAGGAAAAGATAAACAGAACTAAAATATAGGGTCACTAACAGTCAAATTCAAACAAAAGATAAAAGAGGAAGAATAAGATCATGTAACAGGTATCATGCACTTTGCCATGTAGTCAATCATAAGAAGACAATGAATGTGACTTGACATTCAAAAATAGGATGTTCATCCCAAATTATCTGCCAACATAATTTGACTGTTGGAAATTGGAATCTCTCCAAAAAAATTCAGTAACGTCAAAGATGGCAACTGCCTTTCATTATTTTTCCTTCCCTTCAAATATTCAACCAAAGAACTACAATCTAGGAAAGACACAAACTAGCTAGGTAAGGACAATTGCAACTTGCTGAAAACCATTGTCCCGTACACATCCAAACAGCCGGCTGAGCTACTGGCGGCTTCTCTATTGCATTAAATGCAAAGCAGCATGATGAAGTAGTAATTTTGAATGGAAACACGACTTCTTAATATTGCTCTATAAATATGAGCCTCATCCTTACATTAAATCATAGCAAGCATCTATCACACACTACCAAGTCCAAAGTTCTATCTTATATTTTTCAGGTGTGATAAAATGGCGATGCCTATTGATATCACTCTCCGGCCGTTCAAAATCTCCGATGTGGATGATTTTATGGGTTGGGCTGGTGACGATAATGTGACGCTCTATTGTAGATGGGATACCTACACCTCTAGGGATGATGCTTTGGACTTCTTAGAGGAGGTCATTAGTTCTCACCCTTGGTATAGAGCCATTTGCACTAATGATGACCGTCCGATAGGGTCCATCTATGTGATGCCTGGGGTTGGAAAAGATCAACGGAGGGGAGAGATTGGATATGCTATAAGTGCAAAGTACTGGGGAAAAGGCATTGCAACAAGGGCTGTGAAGCTGGCCATTTCATGTGTGTTCAAAGAAATGAAGTTTCTGGAGAGGGTGGAAGGATTGGTCTATGCAGAAAATAAAGCATCACAGAGGGTTTTGGAGAAGGCTGGATTTATCAAAGAGGGTCTTCTGAAAAAATATTTCTTTGTCAAGGGGAAGAGTAGGGATATTGTTGTGTATAGCATTGTTGACAAGTATAGTGTTGCTTGGTAATTGTGTCAAGGAATGTGTAGAGATATCATTTGGTGCTAAAACTGTAACCAACTATTTCTATCTATCTTTGCATCTTTTTATTTTATTTTATTTTATGACTTGATGATGTCTTCTTGAATGAATCTGGCATAAGTTGATTGCCAGATCTCAAAAAGCATCCACCAAAATTTCTAATTGTAAGTGGAGATAAATAGGGTCAAGAAAATGAAGAGGAGAATTTGAGGGCAACAAGGCATTGCCAAAAAGCTGTGAAGTTGACCGTTACGTGTGTGCATTGATAAAGTCACATGATTGGTTCTAGCATAAAACAAAGAATCACATAAATTATTGGAGAAGGTAGGTTTACAAAAGAGGTTCTTTTTTTTGAAAAAAATATATCAATGTCAAGGGGAAGAATATATGGATATTGTTGCGTGGAGTTAATGATATAATATAAATAATTAAATCTATCTCCCCTCATTCCGTTTAAGTTTTTGGAATAAGTGATTTTTTTTCCCTCCTAGTGAATGAATATATCTCCTATATAAGAAAGCAATTCCATGGTAAGGGATATATAAACGCATTAGTAAGATAAAAAATAACATATTTCAAATGAAAAAAAAAAAAGTTTTTGACTTTCCTTTAAAATAAACATACTAGAAAAGATGTTTAAGTTCTAGCTGTTTGCTGCAATTCTAATACGTCCCAAATTAATGGAAAAATTTAGTTGTAAACGATTCTGCGTACTAATATGTGTACCTATTTAATATAATTAATCAAAAAGTAAACTTTATTGAAAAAAGTACTAATTTGAATTTAAAATATAAAGACAACAATATTCATACATAGATTGGTACATAAATTTACTTGTATATAACAAAACTCCAAATTAATAAGAAACTTGCCTCTCTGAAAGATGAAAGGCTACAAAACACATCACACTCTTAACAAAATGATTATTGATTACCAATCTGATTTTACAAATGAGGTGGGTGCGGTTACGTTCTTATACAAACTATAAAAAGAAAAAAACATTAAAAAACTGGCCCACAATCATTTATGGTTATTAAAACCCAAATCTACTGATTTGATTTGATCACGTACTAAAACTTGGATTTGCATAAAATCCATGCCAGATTCTAACCATTGATGGAGGAACAAAACTTACAAGGCTTCCCAACTTCCTCCTATACACAGCATATAGAGCCACCAAATTTTATCATCAGAGATGGCAAAACCATTCACTCTCTACATTCTGCCCGTTACCCTCCTCATCATAAGCTGTAAATGTTTCAAACTTGTTCATTTTATTTCATATGATTTATTGGATTTTCCTTTGCCAATCAAACCCTCGTTTCGTCTTGGCCTGAATTGATCTTCCTTCGGCATCCAAGATGTAGGAGCTTAATCAAATGTTATATGACATAGCCATGTCTTATCTCATCCAATCTTGTGCACATATGTGCTCTCGTCAAGCTCGGAACTCCGGAGAAACCAAATTAACCTTTTTAATAACAATGGGATCGTGATCCTAGAAAACTCCCAACACAACGCATTTGTATGATTTCCATTTCTTTTTTCTTTTTTCTTTTTGAAGTTTCATATACTACAAAGAAACAAAATGTCTACTTATTCACACTTGAGATAGATTGAGACCTTTCAAGGCATAATAGAATTCACTGAGATTTCTAGTGGCAAAGCAGAATTTGGCTGGTCCAAATGTGACGGGATAACAAGCCGCTGCAGAGACTTGAGAGCTACTGTTAGCTGTGCAAATGAGGGACGCAAGTTCGGCTCACTGGGAATTAACAGGAAGGAAAATCAATCATTTGAACTGTATTTAATCTAGTAAAGGATAATTGAACGGTTCAGATTTCTTTAAACTTACATCTGCCAACATTCCCAAATTATCTTAGCGACCACAGGATCCATTTCCTTAGGAATGTCCAGGCGCCGCTTCTGGAAACCAACTGCACCCACCACTTGCATTGGGTTCATCCCACTCCAAGGTAATCTTAGAGTAGCAAGCTCCCATAGAATGACTCCAAAGCTATAAACATCACACCTGAATATTTAACAGAAGATATAGTAAGGTGGTCCTTTAGGTTCAGCAAGGCTGTAAACGATGACAAAACTAAGTTACTGCAATATATTAGCTGAAAGCAATGTAGGTGAAAGCACTAGACGCACTTGAGTGCAGAAACTGTCTGGAGCCTAGGCACAAATGCATGTGAATGCCAAATTGAAGCACACACATTTCTAAACATAATGTATGATAGCAAAAAAATTTATAAAATATAATGTAGAAAGTTTTAAAAAGCAAGATGACAATATATTTAGCCTATTTATATATTTAAGATATTTGACAGCCATAGTTGGATTAAAGTACACTGTTGAATCAAAATATACCAAAAAAGCTCAAGAATTGTAGGTATTGGCTTCTATCCTAACATAAGCAATCAAATACCAATTCATCTAGAAAGTGAAATTGGACTATTAGTTGAGTTTAAAGTACACATCACAAATGATATTGTGCTTCCATGGAACGTAAATGATCTTCAATATCAACCAAATACTTCAAGAATATTTGTTTACATCATTTTCTGGATCTTGAACCAAGAGTATATTTTTTTTTCAGGAAAAATTACAAAAGCGTGCTTTTCTATGGTTTAAGCTCAACAAAAGCGCCAAAAAGTGCATTTTTGTAAATGCATTTTGCTTTTGGTAAGCTATTTGCTTCCCCTTGGCGCTTTGCAATTAAGAGTGCTTTTACCAACATTTTCCCATTTCCTGAGCAGCATTTATTAAAACCAAAGCCAGGAACACAAGTTTTTACAAGATTTGACACGAGTTGTCATATTATTAGCAGGGAAATTTTGGCATCTTTCAAGACCAGTAAAAAAAAAGCATGTTTCTAAGGTTTCCCACAGATAGTCTCCCCACCCCCAACCCTAATGTCTTTGATGAGTAACATAACTTGTGGAGTTATGGTATTAGTATCTTTTCTGCCATTAATCCTTAGGACCAACACAAACCAAACATCAAACCCATACCCATCCCACAGATTAAAACAGTTGGCCAAAACAGAAACTTCACACAAAAATTTCCTCAAGCACAAACAAGATGTGCCAAAGCTGGTAAACCATAAGCCAACCGGACCAGCCAATCAGTATGAAAAATTAATGGACCAAGGCTACCTAACTAGTATAATAAGATGAAAGAACATACGCCAAGTAAAGCTGGAGATACAAAATAGAAATATACGCAAAATAAACAACTCACTTCTCATTTGAGGGCTCATTGCGGAGAACTTCAGGTGCCATCCACTCAGGCTTAACAGATAGACAAAGACACAATCAAAGATGAAGGAAGAAAGGGTGTCGAAGTAACCTCATGATAATTCTGTCATCTCTAGAAACAACCAGAAATAATTGTGAATAATAATCCAATTCTCACCGTTCCTGCAGTTGATTTAGATGACAAGAAAGTGTGATGCTTCAAACGAGACAGCCCAAAATCACAAACCTGCATGTAAGCAATATAGTCTGTCAGACCACAATTACATAGACTTGTATATTTTCGGGAGTGTATCAATTCTCCAAAGTCTAATCCCAGTTTTCCGAGTAAAGTTCTTTCAAGTGTAAGATTTAGGCAGATTTCTAGGGTTATGAAGGCCACCTTACCAGTGTATGAGGGTTAATTGCTTTTCTAAAACAAAAAACTACACACAAATTTATATGTTTCCTAACTATGTCTATTCTATGGTCCTCTAGCAGTTTTAAGAGTATGGTTTTCCTACATTTCATTAAATACGTGTTTCATTCTTACCAAATGGGAAAAGGTAAGATCCAAGAGTTCACAAAGATGCTTCGTATTGTTATTCTTTCATGGGAAAAATGCTTCACTGTGCAAAAGATGTACTGCTCTTTTACTTATAAAAAAAAAGATGTACTGCTCGAGTGCCTAGGCATCATTGCCTACTGTGTTTTCTCTTTTTTTATTATTCTTTCTTCTTCAATTCTTTCTTTTTAAAACCAAAATTTCACAACTCAAATCTTTTCCTACCTTAAGCTACTATCCAAGCAGCACCAAATCCTAAGTACAGAAATTGGCCAGAGAAGTGCTGCAGATACTTCAATCTGGAGCAACACATAAGCAGGCAGGTTTCTAAGTTTGTGCCTAGGACTGTTCACATTTGGGCACAGGGCATGATATGATTTTATTTTTGTAAGCGGGGCATGCCATGAAAATTGCCATAGTAAAAAACTAGATTTGAATATCATGTTCACCATGGATGCTTCATTCAATGTGATTTCCACAAGGAGCCAATCATAAGTATAGAGGAAATCCCTTCTCTTGTTTTTTTCCCCATAGGAATGGCGAAAACTTATAGCAAACAAGATATAGTTCTTGGGTTTGCTGACCACATAGACTATACATATACCCATGTCATGCCATGTGTAGTGTAGGACAAGCACTACTCTTATGCCTTCAGCAAGTAGACATAGGTCCATCTAGGTCAAAAATAAGGCACTCACTCCTATCCTCTTACACAAGCTCCTGGAACCAAGCTCAGGCAAGTTCAACTGAGCAAACACAGAACAACATAGTATCGGATCTACTCACATTAATCACTAATCTCTCAAGTACAAGAGACTTTTCATCAGTTGGCCACTGGGAGTCCGCACTTAATATGTATTATGGGTACCAGCCTGTTTAGATGATACTTCATACAGCAGTCAACATAACTTGGCTGGGTCAAATTTGGCAGCAAAAGGAGTACAACAAAATGCATCAACTATACCACTTATGATTAAAAAGTTGCAACTATATTGGCATTAGATGTAATTTAGTAAAAAACGCTGCAAAACAACCAGAAATAGTCATAATTAACTAAAAATCGTGTCATATGCCAAACTCATACAAGGAATTCAATCCATACTAATGGAATTAAATATGCTAACCTTGACATTCCAATTCTTATCAACCAAAAGGTTTGGTGACTTCAAATCCCGGTGAACAATTGTAGGTGTGCTGGTATGCAAGCAATTCATGCCCCTTGCCTGCAAGAAAAAAAGAGCTTAAAAAATGAGTACGGATTACAATGCCGTTTAAATAGAAAACAAGGATGACGATGTTACCACATCGAGGGCCATTTTTATTCTGCGCTTCTCATCAATTTGACAATGAGGACGATGAAGTATCCGATATAAGCTTCCCCTGAAATATCAAACTTTAGTAACACAATTTATGACATATAAAAACCATGTATGCATTTACAAATCAAACAATACAGAACAAGGCACAGATTTATACCTTGGAAGAAACTCAGTAATTATAGACAGATTTGGGGGACGAGTAACTGCACCCATGAAAAGAATAACATTTGGATGCCGCAGTGTACGCATTATCTGTACCTTAGATTACAGACAAATAAAAAATGGAGGTCAATAATTTTGAATTGGTTATAAAGTAAAACCCATGGGTACAAAGCATGAATATTCTCTCTAGACTTCTGTAAGCATGTCAGGGGGATGATGTCATGGAAATTTTAGTGAGGGAAAAAAGTGATATCAATTTGATCCCATAATTTTAATCATGCCATCCCATTCTATCAAAGGGCAGAGCACAACCCTAGTACAAATAAAGTATACAAGAGGATCCCTATTCAGAAGATTAGGGGGGGGAGAACAAATTCAGAAAATTTGAAAACCTATAAAAAAGCAAAGCATCACAAGCTGCTATCCATGTATAAAGGCGTCATCACTCTAGACGGGAACTCATATGCAAGGTTAAAACCGTACACTTCTATCTCTTGAGTGGGATCCAGCATACACTGTAATACCCCATATGATAAGGATAAGGGTAGGTGGTGAATGATATCCCACATTGCTTGGGAATGAAAAGTTCTTGCTCTCTATAAGATTCCAATAGAGCTCCAATTGTATCACTGACTAGTCCTTTTGGAATATAAGTCATGTGGTTTGAGCCTTCTATTGGGGTGTTACAAATGGTATCAGAGCTTATTCTAACTAGAAATGTGGAACTTGAGCCGTGTCACCTACAATGGATAGACCAGAAAATACTTTGGGAATAATTTCCTTATATTATTTTCTGGCTTACACGAATTTCCTTCTTATAGGAACCTCAAGAAATCTAAACTAGGAAACGAATAACTAATTAGTTTACCTAATAAAGATACATTCCTAATTTATAACCATTGACTAATTACTGCCTAATTTACAGCTATACAAACTTGGTAACTATACAATCTTGGTAATTACTGCTATATCTTTCTGATTTTTCAACAGATAGGCCCGATGAGGACGTTGAGAATTTAAGGGGGGGAGATTGTGATACCCCATATGATAAGGATAAGGGTAAGTGGTAAATAAGATCCCACGTTACTTGGGAAGGAAAAATTCTTACTCTTTATAAGGTTCCAATGGGGCTCTAATTGTATCATTGACTGGTCCTTTTGGAATACAGGCCATGTGGTTTGGGCCTTCCATTGGGGCGTTACATATACTATCCATACTTTTTTTTTTTTTTTTGATAAGTTACAATCCATACTTCCTTGTCATACTTTGGAATTCTACAATTCCTCAAAGAAAAAAGGAAAAAACAAAAAGGAAACCAAATCCACCTCCCAAACTTCCATATTTGGCATCTATCACAATCTTCATAAAGCCTCTCTCTGTATCGCATAACGCAATAGCCATTTACCCAATAATGGTCAATTAAACTGAATCAAATTTCTGACCCTAAACCACCTCAATTTATTGGGTTACAAATACTCAACCAACTCAGTAATTTAAATTTAAGCTCATCACCAATTCTTCCTCTTAAGAAGGATCTTTGAAGTTTTTCAAGCCAATTAACCACCCCTACAGGAATAGGAAACAAAGAAATACATTGGAAGCCATATTATTGAAAGGATTAAACTTATCAAAAAAAAAAAATACATTGGAAAATTGGGAAGTGTGCTTTTTATTGAAGTCAAACAACCACCCTTGGACAAGAAGAGCCTGTTCTAATCAGCCAAACATTGTTATAGTTTTCAAGTACGTTATTCCAAATAGATACAGAATAAAAGCACCCGAAGGCAAACTCAAATATTTCATCGCTACAGAAGAAACTTTACAACCAAGAAAATGGGTCAAGCTAAATTTTTTCTAGGTGCTGATCTAGATATTCAAAATCATACAACATTATTTCACAATCTCAGGCAATTTTATAAGCAATAGTTGAGTTGAACCATTGAGAAGTCTTTAAAGTTCAAATGCAAGTCTCTGATTTTACTTTATTTTTATTTTCTCCCTTAAATTGAAAGAGCACTATCACATGCATATACAGAATGCTAATTTATTACTTACTTCACTTCTGAACTCAGCCAAAGCAACACCTGAGAAATCCTGGTCTAAGAACTTCTTCACAGCAACCTCCTGCACTTCAAAATTTACCAGAAGAAAATTAGATAATCAGTTTTCTTAATTGCATCTACCAAAAAGCTCCCATTTCAATGTTGATATGTTAAATTACCATACCAGACATTGGTAGTAAAAGCAAAATAACATTATGCAGAGATGACAACAAAGAAAGAGAATCATCCACATTACACTTAATGCATAATTAAGATAATAAAAACTGTTTGATAGTGATAGTTTATCGTGATTCATCATATAGTTTGTCAACCATGGTCCTGTGCAATGGCCCATCTAGTGTTTTCCACTTAATGATGCCAACAAACATGCAATATATTATATTATTTCCTGTATCATTTACTTTTTTAAATAAAAACTCTTGTCAAATTAGTACAAGGGATCTATTGAAAGAAAAAAGGCATAAGTTAAACATTTGAATCCAAGTGGAGCGATATTCATGAATAACAAAAGCCATCTTGAAGATAGAAGAAATTATACGGTGCAGACAACAAAAAGACGACAAGATTTGATTCTTCTGATTTAAAGCAAAAGAGCAAATAGGAAAACGTGACCAGTCTTAGCATAAGTATTTACTACAGGAAGGAATTGTAGAACTCACCGTGCCATTCAAATCCGCACGATAAACCTCTCCGTATGAACCTATCCACAAGAAAAAACGAATAAAATGCCCAATACATCCTGCAAACAAGAGGTTATTGATATGCAAGGATTCATACACAACCCCTCCTCCCAGTAGTTTCTTCGTTAAGCATAATATTAGTACAGAGCCACCACAGGAAGATGTACCTTTCAACTCTCCAAAGGTATTTACCCTTCAATTATAGCCAAAAGAAAAAAAGGGGAAAAGAGCAGGAGAGAGAGAAGGAAAGGCACTTGGCCTCTTGAAGGAAATTAATTCCCCATATATAATTAATATGCTATTACTTTTTTATTTCTTATTTTTCGGATAGCTACACACAACAAACAAACCCACAAACCAAACTGCACCCTCCATTCATTGTTTTGCAGGGGGAGCAGCTGTCATTTGGTCCAAAGACCATAGGCATTAGGCAATACACTATTGTGAGTAACACATATATAAACATACACATACCATCATACATAGATGGAAAATGATTTGTACAGTCTTAGTGTGCAAACCCCATGTAGCCCCTTTGGAAAAAAGTGGGGCACACCTGGGACCCACATGAAAAAGTCAACTTTTTCATAGTGGACCTCACTTTTTTTTTAAAGGGACTGTGTGGCGCTTGCACACCCTAGGACTGTATTTAGCATTACTATACATAGATATACACATGCATGCCATCAATATATGCAAGTATAAATACACATGCTTGCATGCATGCATATATGCAAATGAAACAAAAAAGAAGAAGCTATATGCACCACCAAGATTGGCAAATTTAACAAAAACATCCAACAAGCCATATGCATTACCTAGTCCAATCCTTTCATAAATAACCAGATCATCCCAAAGAATCTCACACTTTCCTACATCCACATTATCAAATATTTCATCAACGCTACTTGCACTGGAATCAACAAACAACCTAACTCTTTCTGGATCCTTTAATTTCAAATTGTTGCCCAAAACCTTATCGTGCACCCACTTTTGATGATCATGGAAATTAATTTCTCTCTCTTCATGCTCTTTAGTCACATCCACTATGTCACTTTGAGATTCCTCCCCGCTCCTCAGGTGCTCTCCCTTTGAATTAGCATGCAGGCCCTCAACCAAAGGCAACCTGTTAAACTGACCCATGCTACCTTCCAACAATGAACTGGTGACAGCAATGGAATTTGCTGTATCATTGCCTCCACTGGATATATTTGAATTACCAGATGATTTGAAACCATCACCATAGATCTTTCCGGACGTAGAACTAGTGGAAGCTACAGATGACAGATTATAGTCATTAGGTTCATGATTAATTCTTGGAAACAGACCCTCTGTATAATCATACTCCTTTTGCCTAGGGACTTCATTGCAANACAACAAACAAACCCACAAACCAAACTGCACCCTCCATTCATTGTTTTGCAGGGGGAGCAGCTGTCATTTGGTCCAAAGACCATAGGCATTAGGCAATACACTATTGTGAGTAACACATATATAAACATACACATACCATCATACATAGATGGAAAATGATTTGTACAGTCTTAGTGTGCAAACCCCATGTAGCCCCTTTGGAAAAAAGTGGGGCACACCTGGGACCCACATGAAAAAGTCAACTTTTTCATAGTGGACCTCACTTTTTTTTTAAAGGGACTGTGTGGCGCTTGCACACCCTAGGACTGTATTTAGCATTACTATACATAGATATACACATGCATGCCATCAATATATGCAAGTATAAATACACATGCTTGCATGCATGCATATATGCAAATGAAACAAAAAAGAAGAAGCTATATGCACCACCAAGATTGGCAAATTTAACAAAAACATCCAACAAGCCATATGCATTACCTAGTCCAATCCTTTCATAAATAACCAGATCATCCCAAAGAATCTCACACTTTCCTACATCCACATTATCAAATATTTCATCAACGCTACTTGCACTGGAATCAACAAACAACCTAACTCTTTCTGGATCCTTTAATTTCAAATTGTTGCCCAAAACCTTATCGTGCACCCACTTTTGATGATCATGGAAATTAATTTCTCTCTCTTCATGCTCTTTAGTCACATCCACTATGTCACTTTGAGATTCCTCCCCGCTCCTCAGGTGCTCTCCCTTTGAATTAGCATGCAGGCCCTCAACCAAAGGCAACCTGTTAAACTGACCCATGCTACCTTCCAACAATGAACTGGTGACAGCAATGGAATTTGCTGTATCATTGCCTCCACTGGATATATTTGAATTACCAGATGATTTGAAACCATCACCATAGATCTTTCCGGACGTAGAACTAGTGGAAGCTACAGATGACAGATTATAGTCATTAGGTTCATGATTAATTCTTGGAAACAGACCCTCTGTATAATCATACTCCTTTTGCCTAGGGACTTCATTGCAAGCATATCGATTCTTCCACATCAACGGTACAGGGGGTCGATCAGAGACATGGTTATTTCTAAGTCTCTGAGGCTCAGCAACTTTATTCTCTGCAGGTTTGTTATGCACAAAAGTTTTGCCAGTTCCTTTTATCAGGAATGGATTACAATCAAAAAATAGGTTTTTTGAGTCTTCAGGGCTAGTTTGATTATATGGAACTACATTGAGGTTCATCCTTGCACTATCACCAGCTACTTGGTCAACACGACTTCCTTTATACAAAGAGTTGCCAATTCCTGACGAGGAAAGATGATCCGACTGATTGGGAGTCCGCCAGTTGGATGAGCCAGATGAACCAACAGCTGTATCACCACTTTTACCTGGGAATGGAGGCATGGACTCTGCATTTTCAGAACTGGACCTTATATCCAGAGATGAGCTACTTTCCACTGCAGCATTTTGATTGCTGCCTTCACCAAGTAAAGGCTTTGGTCTTGAGTATGAAACTCCAATGTCATTAGAAGAATGCATAGATGGGATTCTGTTTATTTTCAGATTATAAGGCTTAAACGTAGTTTCCTTCGCACTTAGAATATCAGCTGGTATAAGTGTTCCAGGAGCTCCCATTAGATCAACCAAAAACTCACTGAAAGCATAAAAATATACATTAGATCCATGTATAAGGAAAAATAGGTTATGAAAATTTAATAGAAAAATTTTGAAATGCGCACACATTCCTTTTTAATAGCCACACATTCCTAGGGGTGCACAGGCCCTCGGCAAAATGCACTCACATCCCTTGCATGCACCTCATGAAGAGATTGTGCAATGCTTATAAGAGAGAACAAACCATGCAACATATATGAATTCTGAAATTTGGTCAGGTTATTGAGGTTTGGTTTCTTTGAGAAGACAAAATCTAAAACAAAATAAAAAGGAGAGCCAGAGAGACAGAGGATGGACCATGAGACAGTAAATACAACTTTAATCATAACAGAGGAAATAAAAAGAAAGACATGAGCACTCAGATAAAAGTTGTACAAGAAGATTGATACACTGAAAAAAAAAGTTATTTGATAATTTTCCAAATGTTGACTTCTACAAAGGGAGCAGAAGGGGGAGGTCAATATCTGGCAAATTTCAGTATGAATTGGACATCTATCTCGCCACTGACATCTGATTAGCCAAGGAATGTAACCTGGTGAAGGAAAATATAGAGCACTAAAAAGAAGTCAAGATAAATTTTACCCAAGCACATCCCTCACTGGACAAACTTTCTCAGAGTCAAATGAATTGTCTGCAGTGGGTTTCCTCTATAAGACTGGTATGGTTAACCATGGAGAAGAGGTATTTATTTATTTTTTTGATAAGTAGAGAAGAGGTATTTATCATGTCCCTCACATACGCTCACTATACGTTTATTCAGTTTCAAGAGGAATTCCCACAACAATCTCATGATATAGATGGAGTTAAGAATATAAGCTAAATACTAATGGATTTGGATGAAAGTTGCCTTTCAAGGAATTTGCACTTTCAAGGTATAGCGAGGTGCTTGAGGGCCCACACATTGGTGCTACATTCCAAAGTATTTGCAATATAGCCTCCCTATATCGACGCAGATTATAATAAGCAAAAGCAACTTACAGATGTGGAAAAAGCTTGGAATAATTACTTTGAACACTAAAGCAAAACTTACTACACAAGCACAAATAAGCTGATTTCCTCAGTTATAAAAACCACAACTCTAAAACAGAAGTCTACCATTAATACCGAACAGAAAAAAGAAGGCAGGAGTCATAACCTTTCATCTTCCAACTTTATTATGTTGACAGCATCATCCTCAACACCAGTGTAATGAGTACCTTTTACAAGTCTACAAGGCATTCTCATATTGTCAGCAAATACCTAGATCAGCAGAAAAACGACAACAATACATATCCCAATTAGACACCTAATCACAATATCAAAGGAACTTTAAATAGATCATCAGTTAGCCCAGAGGACAATTATATTTCAATAAAAAAAATCGCAAGATATTGACTTAAAACAAATAGTTTTTCAGTTTTAATATAATACCCATATTTAAATGCCATGGATGCACACCAAGTGACTTATCCACCCGCCATAAAAAATGAAGATGAAACTCCTCAGATTCGCAATGTTCAAACACCATACATATATAAAGATTGGCTTGAAAATAAAAAATGTATGGCCACAAGAAACCAGAACAATAAGATACAGCCTATAGAGCCTAAAGTCAATAATAAAAGTCATATGGCTGACCTTGAAAAGCAAGGCACGATGTCGAGAAAGGCCAATGTCTATGGACCCAATAGGCAACACACTTGTGTGAAGAGACGTCCTCAACTCTGTTCCCCTTTCCATCCACTTTGCTAACATGATATTAGCATCCCTCACAGGCCCACCCATGTGTCCTGTAACTAGCTCAGCAAGCCTTTGTGCCAGCACACCAACCTCGGTGATAGGGAAGTCTAAAGCAATACAGTGTACAATTTGAAGTAACTCTTCCAGAGCAGGATCGATTGTTCGATTAACCATTACAACTTCAAAGCCAGAATTCCCAACGTTTGTTTCAATATCTGTGAGAGATGGCATCTTTCCTTGACTTGCCGAATCTGTGGAGAGCCCGTATATGTCGTAAAAACCATCCACCACTTTATCCTCATAGTCAAGAACACTGTATTCCTTGTGAACCAAAGAGCCCAACAGACATCAAGCCAAATTAAATAAGCGTGGAAAACTTTTTTAAAACTGCAGGATATAAGCATTTAAAGCATACTTGAGCATAGTGAGATGTCAATTTATTGAAACCATGGAAATCTCTCTCTCTCTCTCTCTCTCTCTCTCTCTCTCTCTCTCTCTCTGTTTTACATATTTGAGCAAAGTGCGTGGATACTGGTCAGAACATTATTCTCTTGTTAAAATGAAACTTTTATAAAAGCCAGTAAGAGTTACAAAAATCAAACTGAAGCAAACTGACTAAACTGTCAGTAAAAAAATAACCTTTACCACCACGTAATTTTTCTCCAGATTTAGGAAAATTATCACTTCCACAGGTGGAATCCAGCCAGACAGAACTTGGAGACTTTTCTACTCATATGCAATATAGCTTGCCTAAACTAATGTCCATAGTGCAAAGTTATTGCATTTGCCCCAATCCATATTATAGATTGTCAAAAGCAAATATAACCCCGTATAAATCACAAATGCCCATTTAACACCGCCTGATCATTTTTTCATCAGTACACAATACTTATACTGATTAGATTAATGAGCATAGACGTAGGACATATACAACGGAAACACCTAGTCATGATTGTCTAGCAAACACCACCTAATCATTATACTCGAGAAATGTCCAAGAAGACCAAATAAACCAACTTGAGTCACACATATACATCAGTGTACTTGGTTACTCCTTTTTTATATATATAATATTTTTACTTATAGAAAAAAAACATGGAGTTTTTAAGTTTTTTGGACTTCAATCTTCATGAACCAAAGATTTTACTTGCTCACGAAAGAAACATTGAGTTTAGACACTTACCCCTATTTAACACAACCAGATTATCACAATCCTTATGTAGAAGCAGACAGCAGTAGTAATTCAGAAAATTTTTTCCAAAAACCAAGTAAAAACTCCCAAATGGCAGAATAAATTATAATATCATAAGAAAATTCATGAAAACTTTTGAGAAATAAGACTCAGGAAACATAACTTAGGAATGTACCACAGCATCTATTCTGGAGCCAATATGTAGTAAACAATTCCATCTAAATGCTGACTGATTTCATGAGAAGTAGTCAAGGATAACCACTTTATACATTAAGCTCATACAGTACAGCTCCCTATATGCAACCCGAAATTATATCTCTTTTAACCAAATTACCCCTTATTTTACAGTTGATCAAACAATTTCAAGGAGCAGGCAAAATTGGGCAGCAATTGCCTAATCTACAACAAAACAAAACCCAATACAAAAGGTCATATATTAATATCCCTAATTCAAGCTCATCCCAATCAAACCTCAAAAGACGGAGTTTCCACTAATTCAAAAGTAATTTAAGAAAACTTTAAAAAAGTATTCAAAAAACGAAGAGTAATGAACGACCAATACGAAACCCAAACTCAGAATTAGCTAGGGAGAACCAAGGAAAGACCCCCAATTAATTATCATTCACAACGAACCACTACAAGACAAGAACTTGATCGAACTTCAACTCCAAGTGTTTCAACAAAACTCACCCAATACTGCCTCGACAGCGCCTCCGCCGTGACCAAGTCCTTATCCTCCACCGGATCGATCTGCTGACCACCCAAGCTCAGCAGCGTCGCGGCGCGGATCTGATCCTTCTCTGGAACTTCGCGGGACTCCGAATTCGACGCGCTGATCGCCAGGGCCAGCTGAACCTGAAACTCCTCCTCGAACGAGATAAAGTCCTCGCGATTAGCCACAGACGACTCGGTCGATGGCACCGGACCCGTGGCTTCGCCAGCCGGAGACGGGAACGGCGAAGGGCTGGCCGGAGTGGCACTGGAGCTCTGACAGTTAACGGAAGCGGCTCGGTGATCGGAGGCACACGATGGAGACGTGGCAGAGGTTGAGTTGGGGTTTTCATTGGATCGATTAGGGTCATGGTTGCTTCCTAAATGAAGTTTCTTGAAAATGTGCTTCATCTCTATCTGAAACCCACTCTTACTCACTTTCTCGTTCTTTCTCTATCTCTATACCTCTAAAGGTTTCCCAGGCTCCTGCCTGTATTTTCCCACTCTCTCCCTTTACCTCTCAACTTTCCCAAACTTTCTCGCCGTTTCTCTACCACTTCTTGTTATTGGTTTCTTGGGGTTCAAGATAGAGGAAAGTGTTCGGAGGGAAAACTCAACGCAGTATTGTGTCGGTTCTATGTAAACATGTTGGGGCGTACAAATAGGCATGTTTTTCCTTATATTTACGAAACTGGCATTCGCGCTTTCATATTCCGAAGGTGACGGAACGAAGAGTAATGATACGTTTGAAACGTGGAAGCACTTAGATACACCCACGTTTTAGACGTAGAAGCTCTGCCTTCTTTTTAGAAAGAAAATGGTCCGGGTTGTCGCCGGATTTTTTTTTTTTCTTTTTTCTCTACTTGTCCACTACTTATTTGTGAAAATATTTTTATGATAGTGTCTTTTTACCGACACGAATTTTTTCAGATGTATTGCATTCGGTCATGAACAGTCAACACGCACCTCATCACGATGTTTCTCACTTGCCGATCTACTGGAACTACCTGGAACCGTGCCCAATATGTCGACGCATGGCCTTTGCTAGCGGTTTGTTTCAATGTGTGGTTTTCACACTCTGCTGCACTCCGACAATTCTATCAGCTACATGCGCCATACCAGCAAACTCTCTACCTTCCGATCCTTCAAATCGGCCAGATGACTCCTCCATTCCACCGGCGCGTGGTCCTCACGCGCCACTCTAGATGCGTAGATTGATTGTTCCTCTATTGCAGATCTGTTTTTTTCATGCCGATCTATCTAAGTTATTATTTTTCCTAATTGGTGATCTTGTAAGAGAGACTAAAGACTTCACCAACAAATACCTCAAGATTATCAACTACAATGCAGCCACTTGCACCGCTTTCAGCGGTGGCTTACCTTGAAAACTTCTTTTAAGACGGTTCCTTCTTAGTAGGGACTTGGTAGAAATTAAGAAACAATCAACTTTATTTTAATGACTTGGTCTCAAAACTTTTTTTTTCTTTTTTTTTTTAATCACATTTGCATTGTATTTGTTGTTTTGAGGTATCTTGTTGGGGAACTCCACCCCCTCTAACATGTATTATATTTTATTTTAATGAAGTTTGCTTGCTTAGAAAAAAATAAAAATAAAAAAAAGATAAAACGTGGAAGCACTTGTCAATCAAGCGATTTGATGCACCAAGTCGTGTAAGACATGATTTTTTTTTAATATAAAGAAAAATAAAATAAAATAAATTTAAAAAGAAGAAGAAGGTCTTTTGTCTCACGAAAATTATTTTCGTCTTTAATTTATGCAAGTTCATTAAACAGATGCCTTACATGTCTGTATTGATTAGTGATTTGGTGCTCGAACTCGCTTGCAAGATGATTTTTCCTTAAATTTAGTCTAATCTAATATTTAAATACACAAATTTAAAATTATTAAATATTATTTAACACATTATCTCTTTACATGTAGAATTCATAATTTTTTTCAATTCAATATATTTTTATATGCAAGATTCGTAATTTTTTTCAACTTTTCATAAATACATATAAACTCATTTTAGGTAGGTCTCATAAAATTTACTCTACCATTTCAACTAACTATTATTTATAAAAAATTCAACTTACATTAATTCAACTTAACATCCGAACTCAATCTAAACAAGCCAATAAGCTGTATCCAACAATGAGCATGGGAGAGAGATAGGATTGGATTACGCCGGGTGCCGTCCTCCCCACCCATCACCAACATTTGCCTACGAATTACGACCTCATGTACGTAGTAAATGCATAAACGGAACGAAACAACCATTTATCTCTGAAAGCAAAGGCTATGTACAACGAAAAGCTCGGAAGTACCCTTTTAAAGCATCATATATATATAGTCGTAGAGAGTGCAAGCACTACGTAATCTTTTTAAAAAAGAGTGATGTCTATTTTTTAAAATATTAGTTTTTTTTATATAAGTATCATATTTACTTACTTTTTTTAAAGAAATTGCACGGCGCTTGCACATTTCACAACAATAAACATCATTTCTCTTTTTTTTAATATACTTGATATTCATGTTGGAACCAAATCTGAAATTATCAAAATGGTAATTACATTATTGTCTAATTAGCACTAGTGTTTTGACTGTTCATCTGTAATGTTTTTTTAATTCCTTTTAAATTAAGGAGAGTGTTGCTTATATTTTTGGCAGAGGAGTCCAAAGCATTCTAGCAGGCAGCTAGCTAGCTGCATGTCTAAGCATTTTGATACTAACACAATTAAANCAGTCGTAGAGAGTGCAAGCACTACGTAATCTTTTTAAAAAAGAGTGATGTCTATTTTTTAAAATATTAGTTTTTTTTATATAAGTATCATATTTACTTACTTTTTTTAAAGAAATTGCACGGCGCTTGCACATTTCACAACAATAAACATCATTTCTCTTTTTTTTAATATACTTGATATTCATGTTGGAACCAAATCTGAAATTATCAAAATGGTAATTACATTATTGTCTAATTAGCACTAGTGTTTTGACTGTTCATCTGTAATGTTTTTTTAATTCCTTTTAAAATTAAGGAGAGTGTTGCTTATATTTTTGGCAGAGGAGTCCAAAGCATTCTAGCAGGCAGCTAGCTAGCTGCATGTCTAAGCATTTTGATACTAACACAATTAAACTTATGAAGTCCAACCAAAATAATTTATATCAAACACCTTCCTCCGCCAGCCCCTAGCTGTCACTGCACCTTCACCCACGTACCAGAGCTTGGTATCCCAGCATGCACCACAAACAGCATGTAGTAACCCGGTGGCGCAATCTCAGCCGTTGATGGCCCCATCACGTTCACATCGTACGTATCGGATGTCAAGCGACAAACTTCCATCAACTTCAGTACCACCATTCTCTGATTCATTGAGAATGAATGTGTTGTGAAGGATGGAGCAATAATCCTAACAGACAAAACCTTATCCGTCAAATAATACGGCACCGTGAACTTCACCGAGAAATAGTCCCCGTAGCCTAAAACCTCGTTTAGGGAAGTCAGGATTGTCGGCCTCACTGGCGTGTACTCTGCCGCCAAGTATGGTGGCGAAAATGCCTCCAGGCTTAGATCAGTCGGGAACTCAACTCCGGTGAAGTTATAGTATACGTGTGGATTACTACCGCCGACTAGAACACGTCCGTCGGGAAGTAAAACTGCCGAGGAATGGTACAGTCTTGGTCTCTGCGAAGAGTTCATCACTGAGAACCGCCAGTTGGAGGCTTCGGAAGGGCGGTAAACAATCGGCGCCTTCACTGGGTCGGCGCCATTTTCCCATCCGGCGGTGCCAAGCTCTGCGCCGTTGATTATAAGGACATCTCCGGTAGGAAGGAGCAGCATGTCATTCATCACTCGTGCCATTGGCATGTCCTCCATGACCCAGAAAGGGTCTTCCTGGCTGACATTAAGTCTGCCGCAGCTGGAAAGAGCACGCGCGAAACTCCTACGCGATACATGCGAGAACCCATCTCGCGGTGCACCTCCACAAAGCAGGATTTCAACTACATTGCCTTCGCTTTCGTCCAAAGGAAGCAAGACCGACGAGCCCGAGCTCGGATAGTTACGAGGATCACCGCCGGGGATCTGAGGGAACTCTTTCACCACACGGTTTTGTTTGTAGTCGAATAATACCGATCGTGTATTAGCGAAAATAAACAAGTTTCCGTTCGGCAAAAGGTGCAAAAATGGGTACAGATTGTTTTCATACTGGTCCGTTGTTTCAACTAGAAAATTAAACCGAAAAGTTCTTGGTGGTGGAGTAGAATCTTCTTGGAGTCGAGGGTAAAATTCATAGTTGAATTGTCTTCTCCCTCCAACAATGATTATTCGACCATCCGGCAATATTTGATTAGTTGCATACCATCTCCTTTCAGTCAAGTAGTGTGGAAACTCGATCCAATCACAGTTTTCGTCCGTGCATGGGGTGAAAGAGCGAATAACATGGTCGCCATCGTTGTAGCCGCCTGTTTGGATGAGGGTACCGTCGGGAAGAACAGCCCCAGAAGAGCACCAAGTGTCAGTGTGCACCATGAGAGCTCGGAAAGTATTGGTATCAATATCGTACAGGATAGAGTGAGCGGTGCAGTCAACCTTGAGTGCAGTGTCGTTGGTGTCACGCCGGCAACGTCCGTTGGGGAGCGAGAGGTTAGACGGGCCGAAATCGGTCCGATCGAACATGATGACTTTGTTGTTGTGCAGGAGTTGCATGTGCATGGCAGATATGCCAAGGGATGCATGCAAAAGCTCCCACTGGCCTTGACAGCCCGCGCATTTAGGCGGCGTTTGACAGAAAATCAAGGTGGAAGGTAAAATTATAGAAGAGAATAGGATTAGGAAGAGATCAGTGATGACCACATTAATGGAGGGCATGATGGTTGTAAATTAGCAAAGAGCGAGGAGAAGTTTTGGAGGTCGATCCGGCGCTTATGGTTGAAATTACTGGTTTGGCTAAAAAGGGTTGGTGTAGATGAGGTTGATTGAGTGAAAGAAATGTGATTATATCAATTAGTAACCGATCATATCGATTGTATTATAATAATAACAAAGGAAATCAAGAAGGCTTCATCTTTGCCGGGGCGCATGAAAACTCCGCTGCTAACGGAGAGGACTCAAGAAGCAGATCATAAACTCAAGAAATATGATTACTTTTATTTATTTTGTTACCATAAAATGCAGGCACATCTGCGGCGGAAATAATGCTCATTTCCTGGGCAAGTTCCGGGAGCGTTGGGTATGTTTAGAAACCTTTCGGCGAAAGCTTTTAAACCATCTAGTGATCTGAGAGGTAATTTTCTGATATTCATGATCTCTATGCTTTATCGGTTCTCAAAAGTTCACACAAAACAACACACTCACTGTGGACACAACATAATAAAAAAATGGCAAACCAAAATTTTGCGGGTAATTATCTCCCAATCGATAATGATGCATACTCGTGCTATTTGTGGGGGGTAAAGCAAATAAGAACACAGAAAGGGAGCTGCAGCTAATTCATTGTTTCAACCTAATTTCTTTTTCCCCTATTTCTTCTGCTTGAAACTTGGACCCATCCATCTTCTCCTTCAGTTGCCACCTTGGGTCTAGATTGGTCAACAGGAATGCCTACGTGATTCAAATTTGACTGGGAGTCTGGTGCATCCAGCATCATATTTGATAAATCATCATTCCCATCAGCATCATCTCCACCAACACTGTCATCATCGTCTTTGTCATCATTGTCGTCGTTCACAACCTGATATGGAGGAAGAAAGATGAAAGTCATTAGTCCAAATATTTTCAGTTCAAGCTCTGGAAGACAGAACCTTGTAAAATATGTTATCATTGATTCAAGGCTTCGGGGTTCACATTGGGCCAAAAATATCACTTTATCCACTAAACATGATTCAACATCCAATGGACAGGCAAGGAAACATGTCGGTGGTCTTTCATTCCATTGATTCCATTGGGAAAGATCCATACAAATGATTCCATGTTGGTGGTGTTTCATTCCATTGCCATAAAAAATTATGACGCTTAAGCTTCTATCTACTCTGTTTGGGATTGACAGGAAAAACTACTAATATTTGATCGCTGTTCATTTAACCTAAGAACTGTTTTTAATGAGATATATACCGTTCAAGGGGGAAAAGAGTGTCACACGGTCTCTAATAGGGAATATGAAAGCGGAAAGATCTTTAATTTGAGATATGCTTTTTCATCTAAGATCTTGTTATCTCTAATCAAATTTACTGATGTGACACATTTATGTAATTATCATATGACAAATTCAAGTTGATGTACTGTCCCATGAGACATCAGCCTCTTATAGAAAATCCATATGCCTTTCAGGATGTTGACACAGCTGAAGTTATTGATTTATGTTCCCACTTCTCATGTCAAGCTGAACAAAGGCACTTGCCACTACTTCTCCCGAACTTAAAGGATCACAGCTACAAGTACAATCCCCAATATTACCTTCATATCCTTTAGTGTAATACTGCAGCCAAGTATAATATGAAAATACCTCTATTATGTTAACTGATGCACATCTTTTTTTACTTGTTTAAGTTCTCTTAAAAATTTCCAACATGTCAGTGGTCTAAGGGGATGTTTGGAATCAATTTCCATCTCATCCCATCTCATTCCATCTCATTTCCTTCCTAATTATCATTCAAACACAAACACTTTCAAACTAATCATTACAACTTTTTCAAACTAATCATTACAATTTTCTCAAATTTCCAAACAAAAAAAATTCAACCTTTTCAAATTCCATAACAAAAATTATATTAAAAAATTATATTCTACCAATATTTTAACTTTATAATATTTTTTATTCAACTTTTTCTCTCTCATTTTCCAAAAACCAATAAATACTTAACTCAAATTATCTTACTACTATTCATAAACCATCTTACTATTATTCACAAAATTCTCATCTCATCTCATTCCCCAAGCATCCCCTATGAGCATAAACACAACTCAAATGTACTAAGTTAAAACAAAAGAGAATGATGCTTAAAAGACATTATTCTAATCTAGTAGTGATGATGATTTAGGACAAGAGCTCTATTTATTGTTACCTGCATGACATGACGATCAGAAACATCCTGATGACTAGCTTCCCTCAACCGTTCGATAGATTGAAGATTTCCTTCCAAACATTCTTCGTGCATAGTCATCAGTTTATACGCTATCTGTATAGTATGAGAAGACATAGACACCCAAAATTAATAGTAAAAATTATGGATATTTAAAAATAGAATGAGAGACCAGAAGCATAGGACAAATGGACAATAAAGCTACACAAATTGTGGCTGATTAATTAAAACTTAACAAGCATGAATATGATCAGCAAGTGTCTGTCTAATGAAGCAAACACAATGATAAATTACTAAACCAAGGTCTAAGTTTCTGAAGATTGTTAAATTGATTCAAATCATTTTCAACTGTACTTGAACCTAAGAATTAAGTTTCTGAAAACTTGAGAACAGAGGCATCGACACTCCATGCTTGTTAAGAGTTTAAAGAAAATTGTGATCAACTAATTATTAGGAAAGGAATCCAAAATTATCCAGGGGAGGAAGAGACATGATCAAAGAACTAACATGATTTTCCTAAACAAAAAAGTGAAGGCAAATGATTGAGTGGGTTATCTCCAAATTGCAAGGTCGTAAAAAAACATAATTTCTTCCACCAGTTTAGAGATACTATAATAGGATCAATATTCGAAGTCAAAGTCGATGACATGATTTGTTTACTAGAAAAAAGCGAAAATAAACATAATAAATGGAAAAAGTACTCACAGAGCCCCATTACCACATACAATTATGGATTGCTACAATCACAACTTCAATAAATAAAACATACCTCCTCAATGCTGCCATCTTCAGCCTCGGTATTAAGGGACAGCATAGCTTCATCAAGAATATTTTCTAAATCATCTATGTAAAGCGGCTCTAGGAAAAAAAAATATAATACTTCAGAGAATAAAATAGAAATCACAATATATGAGAAATCCATAACATTAAGAACTACATATAAACAGACCAAACACCAATGACATCCAAAATACAGCACAGAGTCAGAAAAATAAAAAATAAAGTCACTTAGATCTCAAGCACCAAACACGCTTCTATCTTAGATGCTTAAGGAAATCCACATCTAAAACCCCAGTCGATCCTTAGGGTGAGTTTGGATGTTGAAGTGAGTTGAGTTGAGTTGAGTTGAGATGATAAAATATTGTTAGAATATTCTTTGTTAATATTAAAGTTGTTTTGGGATTTGAAAAAGTTGAATTGTTTATTATATTTTGTATTGGAATTTGAAAAAGGTGTAATGATGAGTTGAGATGAGTTGGGGATCCAAACGAAGCCCGTTTGCTTTGTAAAGTCACACACAAGAAAACACGTACATTTCAAACAAGAAAAAAATACCAATAAAAAAAATCATAATTTCCAATCTAGTGAACACAACACAAGCAATTCTGAATGACAGAAAATTACAACGTTGATAATTTAAAAAAACATTCATCCATTTAATTGGTAAAACTCAGGTATAGCTCAATATTCGCTAATTTCTGTCCATATCTCGTACAACTCGATAATAAATTTCAACAAAAAAAAAATCAAAAGTCTAAAACTAAATTCATTTTATAATGTGGCGAACAGAACTACAATTACAACTCATTCAAAGTAGGCTTATTCATCTACAAAACCCAATCAAGTACCACTATCACAAACCATGACATTTTGAACAAAATTTAATTTCAAAAACAAAAATTTCTATTTAGGTCATAAAAACCCCATTAAATAAGCTTAATTTCAATTCAGATAATTCATGAACTTAAGAGATAAAACACAAGTTTATGATTCGTAACTAAATCCCTCAAACGGTCCAATTAAAGAATTAATAACCCAAGTCGACCTTAGACAGAGCGAATTGTACTAAAATTTTAACCCAACTCAAATATTTAGGCGACAAATCATTTTCCTGATTTTAAAAAAATAATAAATCTGATTGAGCTCATGTAACCCCATTAACCTTCTTCGAATTTAAAGGGAAACATAAATAAGTTTGTTTTAAAAGAAGGTTTCGCAACATACGTATATAAAAACAGAAGCTTTCGCAATTTAGCTAAGCGACCCCGAACTGAGATTCAGACCCGTAATGAGTATAGAGGGAGCACCTCTGGATTGAGTGAACCAAGAGATGATGTCGAGGGCGAGTTGATCGGCCTTGCGGTGCGAGTCACGACCGCCCCACTCGTTCTCGACGGCCAATCGGAGTGCCGACCACCGAGAGAGGACCAGATAAATACCCTCTCTGAATGCCGGCACAGCCTCTGCCGTTAACGCTCTCGGAGGACCACCATCCATTGGAATCAGTGACTCTCTCTCGCGGTTTAAAACCCTAAAAACCTGAGCTCCGAAAAAGCTGCGTATTATAGGATAGCGAGCCGATCGGTTGCGAACTTGCGAGTGCTATTTTATTTTATTGAGCACCGACTCATGAACGGAAATGTTTGGACTTAAAAGGCAAGTTTGCACCCTACAACAATTTTTCAACAAAATATTTTTTATTTTTTAATTTAATTATTATTTAATCATTATTTCAACACAAAAATCAATACTAATTTTTACAAATTTTAAAATAAAAATAATATTAAAAAATTAAAAAAATTATATTAAAATAAACTCACAAATTGACATGATTTTATATGATACGTTAAATCTATTTTATAAAAAATTAACTTTATAATTTAACGTACAATATTAAGTCACGCCAGTTTATAAATTTACTTCTATAACATTTATTTATTGTTAAAATATTTATTTAAAAAATTATATCACACAATTTTTTAACTTAATAATAATTTTTTTCAACTATTCTTGAATAAAGCATAAATTATAACCTTAAAGATTTAGAAAATTTCATTAGTTCTTTTCTTATAAATTAAGAGTACGATGTTTCACTTTTGATAGTTTTTAAGCACAGAGTCTATAACTTCTAATTTGAAGTCTCTTGCATTAAAAAGGAAATCTAAAATCAAACTTGTCGATGTTCTTGCTAACTCACAAATAGTTGTATTTATATTGTGCTAGTATTTTTGTGAAGGAAAACACTACTTCTACGGAAAATACCCACCAAAATTTTGTACCGAATTGCTTTTTTCTTTTATTTTTTATTTTTTTTTACTTAATAGTTAAAGAAATATTTTTTAATGAGTTTGTAAATTTTCTAAAAATATGTTTAAAGGGTTTAAAAAAATGTTCAAAAAAAAAAAAGCAAAAAAAAAAAAAAAAAAAAAAAAAAAAAAAAAAAAAAATTTTTTTTTTTTTTTTGTCATTACTCAAATAATAAAAAATAGTCATTCTATAATGAAAGTTAGGGTTTGATTTTTGTAAACTTAAAAGATAGTATTTTTGTTTGCCACGTTAATAGTATTTTATGATTGTTATCTGTATATATATAATATAAATCTCACGTTCACTTTCTGGCATAACAATGGACTGAAAATTAATAAACTTTTTATGAGCCTAAAACCCCATTTCTATTATGATTTTGGGATTTTAATCAATGGACTACAAGACACGATATAGACCTAAAACCAAACCAAATTAGGTGATTTGGTTGACTCCATTTAATGAAGCCTGGAAACTTTAATACAAAATGTGATTATAGTTTCAAGAAATACAGAATGTACTCTGATTACCTCTCCCTTGCATGCAATCCAAACCCAATAATACTCAAAATCCACAAAATGATCACCGACATATACAACAAAATTGACATTTCCCCTATATTGTACAAACTACTTTACAATCTGTGACAATGGAGGAGGAGGAGAATTTGTATAAATAAATAACATTATGATGTGGTTACTTTTGCTAAGTACAACAATATATTCTCGGGTCAAAGTATCAATTCTCGGTAACCTTTTCAACTGGTCAGGCTAACCTTTTCAAGTGCCAATTCTCGGGTGATAAGTCTAAGAAGTACTTGCACTAGCTCTCTTACTCTTGGCTCCCTGTTCACCAGATCATAGGGTAAGCAACTTTGTGTGGAAACATTGTTCATCTTAGATTTTTTTTTATTCTATTTTTATCATTTTGAGCCTGAAATTTTTTAGAACAAGTAGATTTTCTACAAATATTCGCTCAAAAATATTTTATTTTATTTTATTCTACTTTACTCTCGCTCAAAAATATTCGCTCACCTTGATGTAACCAGCTCACAAAAGGACGGAAATAGAACAAGTAGATGTGGACGCTTGTCTTGATTTTCCTCTGCTAGACCAGTTTTCAAGTATGATTGTAAGGGAAGAACCACTGCTGTGTCTGAATGAATAATCAGACGGGCCAGTTCCTGAAGGACAAATATGATTTCTTCGAGCCTTGCTCTTGGTAATGGACGATCACCTGCAGGAACAGTAGCATGGTTTGATGGAGCATAATCTGGAAGGAGAAATGAACATAACATAAAAGGAACATTACTGACAATAGGTGATATAAATTAAAGAAGCCACAAACCTAACTCAATCTCAGCTACGAGAAATCTGTTCAAGATGTATTGACATCGGTCCATAAGAGTCATGATTGAAATTTTGCTGACTTCAGATCTTGCCAAATTCCAATCGTCAGTTTCTTTGCAGTAACTGAGGCATGCGGGATCTTTGAATTAAAAGTAGTTCGGAAAAATGGTTCAAAGATGACAAAATGGTAAAAGTACAGAATAAATGCAATGACTGATGGAAGACAGTCAAATAGACAGTAGCTACAAGAGGATGGCGAATCCTAGTTGATGGGGCCGATTTCAAATACTATTATTGTGCCAATTAAGTTCACAAGTCAACTGTTGTGTCAAGAGAAATGGCATGGGCATTCAGGTCCCTGGAAAGCAGCTGACCAAGAATATCACAGAAAGAAGACCGGAGCCATCTCATATACGAGAATTTGGACAAGTTCTACACATAGGATCAACCATTATGTTGTGATAAACATAGGACCACCATTATGTTGTGATAAACATAGGACACTAGTGGTTGCATTTGGATGCTGAAGTGATCTCAAATGATCTGAGTTGATCTATGAATAGTAGTAGTATTTTGTGGGTCCCATTAAGATGTGTTTGAATGTAAATAGGTTGGGATATGTGTTTGAATGTATGAAGTAGGTTGAGATGAGTTTTAACTTTTTATGGAAAGTTGAAAAAGTAGTGGGTCCCATCAATGATTAGTTTGAGATGAATTGAAGTGATTTCATCTTCCAAACACAACTAAATGTTCATGCGGTCAGATGTTGAAAATTAATATGTTATGTACACAATAACCCTACCCCATATATTACCTGCTCAAGGTAAACAACTTCTGCAAGCAAGTCAAGGAAAATCTGCTACAGTGGGAAGGCATGAGTTCTACAGTCTCAACTGGCAACGAGCATGTCCGTGATGCACAACGGTCCAATGTGAAAACTAATCGCTGTAGAATCTGTGGAATATTAGCAACGTTATTAGAGGGGAAAAACAGAGGAAAAATGAAGAAGGAAACATGCTGCACCAAAGCATCAGACTTGAAGCAATGCTTCTCAGGTATCTATATTGGATATATGGAATATCAACACGATCTCAGTAATGAGGTTCCCAATGTTGAAGATCAAAACACAACCTAATGATTTTCCATGCTATGATCTGAGATAACCACCTTCATCTCACATAATGCTTGCAAATAGGGAGAAACAGTATTTCGTTCTTTTGTAAGGGGTCTAATTCGAGATCCTTCCCCTTTAATTAGGTGTACCATGCCTTGTGTTTATTACACTTAACGATAGATTTACTATGGAAGAGTCAAAGTTTAGAACTATCAGGCCTTTGCCAAACCTATCCAAACTCCTTGACAACCTGAACTAAGGCATTAAACTTCATTACCATCATTGCTGTCTTTCATATTAGCTTTGTTTTAGTACAATTGATTGATGTGTAATCGCTACTTAGTTCTTAACTTAAGTCCGGGATCCTAACTTAAGTGCAAGATAATTACTGCCGCACACTACCACCAATGTCTGCTCCAGATCATTTGTGTGGGGCAAGAAGACACTAGACGTACCCACAACACACCACACAGGCAACTGGCTGGTCCTTTCCCATTTGACGAGCCACATAGATGGGGTTGAGCACATCACCATTGTTTTACCCAGGCTAACATCCTGAGACATCCCCTAATTCCAACCCATCAGAACCAATGCTGAGGGGCGTCACATTACTAATCTATTACTACCTCACTGCATGCACATGTATTCAGAGACTATACGTAATTACCATCTACTATAAGCTTTGATAGGAAAGGAAATTACATTTAACGGTGCGTCAATTGATGACTTAAGAATCTCATCACCAAGAACATTTAAGATGGTCATCTCAAGCGACTCATCAGCCCTTAGTGCTACGGGTGAGAGAGAATTGGAAGGAAGAGCTCTCCCACAATACCCAATGAGGAATATTTCATAAACATCTGCAACTTCTTTCCAGATGCGTGTTCGAGCAGGTATACTAATACTTGTAGTTGGTCCACCATTCACAGCTAATCTTTTGATATCATCAACTAGAATGTCATTGAATCTTTCAACAGCTAATCTCCAAAGTGCACCATCTGGATTGTCTCTCCTTGTCATCATACACCTAAAAAGAAGACTGATCTTGTTTAATTACTTGTGTAACAGTTTTGAATCCTAAAAAACAAAGGAATAAATAAGAAACAAATTAACAAGGATGATAAGAATGGGCATGGACACCCAACCTTATGTAATGTTATCGAAGATTTAGTTACATAATTAGCTGTGGATATAGCATCATGATTCAACTGTAGTCATCGTGAAGGAAACCTATTGTCTTAACTGACCCATCGTGCATCCAGTACCCATCTAATTTATACATGTCATACAGAAAAATGCCTGACAGTGTTGTTAAAACAAGCCAGAATAGTGCCTAATCATCTTCAGTCACAATAAGACACTGCATGTAGAATGGCAGATTCTACATCCCACCCCCTATAAAACAAGGCCAACATAACCTACTGTTATGATTCATTAACCTACTATCGAAAAAATCCACAACTTCTTCTAACATAATCTAATTGGATACGACAAGTTTAGCATCAAGGAGTACAATAATAAGTACCTTCCAAGACTTTGAATCAACTCTGGAAATATGATATGTTTTTCAATTTCTGGTGCCTGTAGAAAAAGATCTACCAGCACAGGAACTAGCTTTTCAGCAAACAGATAACTCGGGATGCCTGCTGTTGAAGATGTTGTTACAGAACTCAGAGATGGAGCTTCCACTTTGGTTGGAGATATGGAAGCTGTCCCGTTAGGCATATCATCTTTTATCTTCATATGGGCATCTGTGGAAAATGAGGCATGACATTTAACCTTTTTATTATGTAACAGGTAAAATTAAAATCAAAGCTAAGATTCCACCCAGCCTTTTTTATACCTGGTAAATGATCACTACTGCTGGTGTGCTCTGACTCATCTTCCTCATTTTGTAAGGAAGAATTAGATCTTGGAAGATATAGCAAAAACTCCCGAAGAAGAATAAGCCACATTGAAGAAATTTGCTCAGTTGGACGTAAAAGTGGTAAGATTTCCAGGACAGTGCGTAGTACAGGTGGAACATGTCCCTAGACAAAAGCAATATAGCATTCAGGGGAATTATTTCACATTTTGAGATAAATAGTTAATTGTTTATATGTTCTATGAGAGATAGCTAATAGCGACATTGCTATTCTCTTTCCTTCAGAAGCACGGCAAGGTATAGGAAGAGATGGCAGCATATGAGAGGACCATAAATACTCACTTTTGCGAGGCAAATTCAGGCTCTCTACTGTGACTGGTATGCTAAATTTGTTTGCCAACTCAAATTTTACTGCAATGTGTAATGCACCAATCTGTTTCATTCCTTTTTTTCCCTTCCCTTCATGTCCTTGTTATAGAAACCAAAAGATGAAAGTGATCGAAGCTCCAATAGAAGCCTAGTACTAAACATACTACCATTAATCACAGTACAAGGCCCAATTTTTTAGTATAATTCCAACAACTAACCACCAAAACATGCAAGAATATTTGATAGTGCAGAACAAATGTAAGGTGAAAAGACCAAAAGTGATTCCGACCCTGAATTTCTTGACACAGTGCACTCAGGGGGTTCCAAAGAAACCGAGCACACCTGAAATTTTGAACTTTTGGATTTTATCTCTTCGAAAGCACCATTGAAGTCACATAAATAAACTAAATGTTTGAATCCTTGTTTCTGAGTCTATAAATTATATGCCATTCGGTTGAATCATAACGACTTATTTCAATTTTTACTCTATCTTTCAGTAGTATACGTATCAAACTATGCCGAATACTTCCTGAACCAATCCTCTCAAAATACATCTTAATTGAATCAATGCTATATTCTTTCTAGATAGTGAGAAGAGAAAGCATGGAGGTATTTTGACTTATTTCAGGCTGCACATTACCGTGCAGAACAAAATGAACAAGACACAGTCGCTACAAATGATTAAAATTCCATGGGTAAAAAAAAAGGAGTGAGACGAGTACAAAACATATACTTACAAATTCAGTTTCAAAATTATCTGTAGTTATAATGGCTTGCTTAACAGCCAAATCTATGATTGCTAGCAACTGTGTGTACATGCTCTCATCAAACATCCTGTGTGCCTGAACATATAGTTCTCCTGTTACACCAACCAAGAAAAACATAAGCTTGCTGAACAAGAAGCCCCATAATTACTGTACCGAAGACAATATTAATGAAGTCTCCTCAACTATGTGAGATATACTGTTCTGAGTAGTGAGGGTAGATACTGATAACCATTTCCTTGCATTCAAGCGCTTGTGACTTCTGTGTAAAATTCAGAGTATAACCAAATAGTGAATTGAATAAATGCATTACCAAGACCATGTACAACCTCCTGCTTGACCTTGCCAGCTGCATTACCAGTGTAGTTTGGTGACTTCCGAAGAACAAACTCAAAAACATCAAGTACTGAGTTCAGGTATGGCATCGGCAAGTTCCCCTGATTTACACAGTTTTTTCAGTGCTAAAATGAGAATATCTAGTTGATGATACCCTCTTGTACATAAATTAATTAAGAGTCAAAGAATAGCAAAATAATAATGAAAGGTATTTTGGGAGATAAAATGTGACTGAAGACATTTTACTTCAGAAACAAAACAGCAGTTACAGTACAGGAAATGTTGATGATCACCTTAGGAGAATGAGAAAGAACAGTTGTCTGTAAACAATTAATTGCTGCAAGAGCAACCTCTTTACTACCATTTAAAATGCTTTTCTTTACAAAAAGAAGCAAAGATTCCCAACCTGCAAAAATGAAACATGATCTGATATTTTCCGGACTCATAATAGAAAACTGATAAAAACTGCCAGATACAAAGCATTCAGTGGTGAACCTACCTGACCAGAAATTGCTTAAGCATCTGAGAAAAGGAAAGAAAGAACGAAGTATGCGTGCTATGCCACCCAGGACCAGTACAAGCGACTCATCCCATTGTTTCTGAACTGTGTTCCGACTGCAAATTCATTAAACATAAGAATATGTATAACTGAGGGAAAAAGAAAAGATTTTTCAAATCAAGATTAATTCGAAACTTCATATACCTGTGATGTATGAGCATGTGAACTGCTTTTCCATCGCGAGTTCCCAGTTCTTTCCCTTGCCATTCATCTTTTGATGAAGTAGCAGCCTTAAAAAACAAATATAAACATTGACTAAGAAATACAGTAAAAAAAACTCTGAACTTGGTAGTTAAATGCAAATTCAACTTACCATGTGAGAAGCACGATCTAATGCAGGGAAAACATAATTTGAAAGACAATCCTCCCACATAGTTTTTGATAGTTTTTGCCCATGACTTCCAAGACTTTGAAAAAGGGTCCTGACAGCTGAATTCCTGACCTGAAATGCAATCCAGGTTCAACCATGACTGGAAAAGCTATTATATTATACAATCACAATGGTGTAAATATTACTCAACCACCTTCCACTGAATAAATGTTATCCAACTTGGGAATGAAAGGGGAAAAACTGCAACAGATAATAGGTCAATTATGCTAGTAGAAGTGTAAAAAGAGTTCCTCTGTTATCTGGAAAAGCTCCAATTTATACTTTCTTTTCTGACCGGCCTTCAGCATCAGAAAAAAGTAATCGGCATGCTATTAAACAGACGAATAATTTGCCAAAAGGTCTGGAATGTATCCCGTGTACTTGGGCTATGCCTATTCATATCAATATAATCCTTCACTTATAAAATTAAAAAAAAAAAAAAAAAAAAAACTGAGAAGAGCTGTTGGCTCTCTCAATCAAAGTTTTGAATTCTGTTCCGGTGACCGTTCCAGTTGAGGTACTGGAACAGAATATTTCGGTACTGGTACGTTTCGGAATAGTTTTTATATATATAAATTAATTATATATATAAATTATATTCCAAACTAACTGGAATATAAATGAATTATATATATTTATAGTCTTTACATAAATATATTAATTATAAAAATGTATTTTTTGGTCCCCGTGTTATCATTTGTAAACGAGATATAGAGTAGCTGTACAAAAGTAGATGAACTTTGGGAAACAGTCGGAAAACCTGGGGAACAGTAGATGGAACTTTAGTAGATGTAAACAATAGCTGTACAATATAGAGCCAGTGTCATCATTTCACTGCTAGCAAATTGCACGGAAGGGGAAAAGGGTATGGGAGAAAAATATCAAGAAATGACAAGTGTGCCCTCACTATTTAGAACTATTCACCAAACTGCTACTAATTTTTATTTCAGACCGAAATGCCCTTTTCGGCTGGNAGTTTTTATATATATAAATTAATTATATATATAAATTATATTCCAAACTAACTGGAATATAAATGAATTATATATATTTATAGTCTTTACATAAATATATTAATTATAAAAATGTATTTTTTGGTCCCCGTGTTATCATTTGTAAACGAGATATAGAGTAGCTGTACAAAAGTAGATGAACTTTGGGAAACAGTCGGAAAACCTGGGGAACAGTAGATGGAACTTTAGTAGATGTAAACAATAGCTGTACAATATAGAGCCAGTGTCATCATTTCACTGCTAGCAAATTGCACGGAAGGGGAAAAGGGGATGGGAGAAAAATATCAAGAAATGACAAGTGTGCCCTCACTATTTAGAACTATTCACCAAACTGCTACTAATTTTTATTTCAGACCGAAATGCCCTTTTCGGCTGGAATTGACCGAAACCGGCAGGAATTTGACCCAGTACGGAACAGTAACCTGCATCATTTCACTGCTAGCAAATTGCACAGAAAAGGGGATGGGAGAAAAATATCAAGAAATGACAAGTGTGCCCTCACTATTTAAAACTATTCACCAATCTGTACTAATGTTTATTTCAGACAGAAATGCCCTTTCCGGCCAGAATTGACCGAAACCAGCCAGAATTTGACCCGGTATGGAACAGTAACCTGCACTGTGCTGGTTACTGTTCTGGCACGAAAAATTCTGGCTGGAATCGACTGCAAAACCTTGCTCCCAACTGCAACACCAAACCGGGCCTAAACAGTCACATCTTAAAGAAACTAATTTATGATGCTATAACAGTAATAATCAAGCATATTCTAATATAAAAGATGGTAAAAGCACCAAAGAACAACATCAAGGACATAAGTTTAAGGCAAACAAGTGCCATCATTCAGTGTTTATGGGCCTTGCTTTGTAGATCAGTTACCAATATAAAAGTGTTTTAATAATGCAAAGAAGTCCATTATCACAGACTAGCTATCCTACCTCTGGCCTGTCATCAGCTCCAAGCTTTTGAAGTAACGAAAAAACAGAGAATAGCAACTTGTCACAGTCAACCATATTTGTCAAGGAAGCTTGGTCGTTCACATTATTTGAAATGCCAAGTGCTTGTTCTTCTGCCTTTTCTCCATCCATTTGCTTTGGAATAGAATGCACACCTAAACAATCTGAAATATTACAGCAGAGGAAAACCAAATACTTTTAAGACTTTACTGCGAAGACAATTGATGAGCTAACAAGTTCTCAACAGAAATTTAACCTGTTCCCTTCTCCTCTGGATCTTGGATAAGCCCCTTTGCAATGAAATCTGTTACAGTCCATAAAAGGCCTATTGCAGTCAAGCTTATATTCAACTCTGTCTTTTGAGCACTGTAGGCCCCAGTCACATCTATGCATCTGCAATATCCAGATAATTATTGGCACGACAGGCAGATGTTAACAGTGTAACTCAACGACAACCATGTATAAATAAGTTCTTGTTGGAAATCGATCTGATCATTTTAAAGGCCAGGCTAGGTTTTGGGCAGGCCTCAGTCTAGATTAAGGCTCAAATAAGAAGGTCTGTGCCTGACCTGCCCAGGAGATTGGACCTAAATATGAAGCTCAGGCCCAGAGTAGCCCTCTCATTTACTTCATTTTTCGAAGGCTTAATTGCACAGCCATAGTTAATTTGCTCCCTTCATGACAACAAAAGAGGCACAAGGAATAAAGAGACCAATCACGATTCATTTGGAAGGTAAAGTTATTTCAGGGTTTCCTTTCTTTGGGGGGGGGCGGGGGGAGAGATTGCAACTTCCACAAGACTTCAAGGGCATTATTTATGGATGGGGGAGAGGGAAAAAAGGGAGGGAGCATCCATGCACTCAAAATTTTGTTCATATGTGCTTCCTGACGCCCCAAAATTAGAACAGCCTTCTAAAATGTTCGCTGACCTAAATCTAAATCTTTAGCCACACAATTTGAAGTAGTTATAGGTTACAGTTACATGCTTATCCTACAAGTCTGTATTATTTTTCATTAGAATCACAAATAATATTTATGAAGACTTAAGCCATAACAAATAGCTATCACTGCTGAGAAAGCACTTTCTGATGTACACCATGCTCACCAAGCTACAAGTAACAAGTTCGTAACAAACAACTCATTTCAACTAAGCCATAATCCCTACCAATTTGCATATGACATCAGTTTTATGCTAAAGGTTGAACTAACTGGGGCGGGAACACGAAATCTACATTTGTCAAAGGTTGAACTACTATCCCGTATTCAGTGGAATTTAAAAATTTAGCACCTTTAGTGCATGAAAGGGCAAAAGTATGCCAAGGAAATGGGACATCTTCACACTAAAAGTCTTAGGAATTTTTGGGATTTCAGTTCTGCAATTAATACAGAACTGTATGACTCAAAATTTAAAAATTCACTAACATCAATTGAAGATGAAACGTCAGAATTTTGCAGAAACATATCTAGAGAAAAAAAAAAAAGTTGAAGTACTGTTGAGATAACAAAAAACAAGTATTGAAATGTAGAAAAGAAAATGTTAAGGGGAAATGTTGACAAAATTGTAACAAAAATGCCAAATTTAGGATCATATGCATGTATGGCCAAAAAGATAAGAAGGATCTTACACATGAAGGTAGTCTGCCGGTATTGTTGAAAGTCCATCATTCATAATCACCCGTAGGCTCTGCAGGGAAATAAACAAGGCATATCGGATTTACAAAATAGACCAAACCATCACATAATAGGAACAAGAACAACTTCAAATGGTTTCGTTCACATTTGACTCATCTAGCATCTAATATATATATATTTTATAAGTAAACAATTGTATTAATGAGAATAGGCATAGCCCAAGTAGTCATAATCACATTCAAGCTTTGTGGGCTCTTTTACTTTGCTTTGAAGTGGCATCAGGTTTGAAAGTGAATCTTATCAAGTCAGAATTAGTTTTGGTTGGAAAAGTTCCAAGTGTTTTGAGCTTGGCCAATATTCTGGGGTGCAAAGTCTCCACTTTGCCAATGAAGTATCTCGGTCTTCCATTAGGTGCCCCCCTTTAAGCCTCAGTCTATTTGGGATGGGGTGTTGGAAAAAAATAGAGCGCAAATTGGTGAGTTGGAAGAGGCTTTATTTGTCCAAAGATGGTAGAGTTGCGTTGATAAAAAGTACCCTGTCCAACCTGCCTACTTCCTTCTTATCTTTATTTCCAATACCATGCAAGGTGGCTCACTGGTTAGAGAAATTGCAAAGAGATTTCCTTTTGTGGGGTGGAGGCAAAGAATTCATGTTTCATTTTGTGAATTGAGCTACGGGTTGTACTCCTATACGCGAACGCAGGTTGAGAATTCGAAATTTGTTGGTTTTCAACAAGGCTTTATTGGGTATATGGTTATGGAGATATCACGAAGAGAGGGAACCTTTATGGAGGGTGGTCATAGATTTAAAATATGATGGATTGTGGGGAGGATGATGTTCTAATGAAGTGAGTGGACCACGTGGGGTGGGGCTATGGAAACACTTTTTTTTTTTTATGACAGGGGAATCACCCCACAGTAGAGTCCTTAGGACTCATCCATAGAACCTAAACTCCCGGGGAGACTAGCACAACCACCCACCACCATGGCTTCCCACTTAAATTGCAGTTTGATCCCAGGGAGAATCGAACCTGTGACATGGGGCTTAGGCACACAAGTTCGCCCTTACCACTGGGCTACCCACGGGTGGGTGGGGCTTTGGAAAAAAATAAGAAGAGGCTGGACCAATCTCCATCGATACACACGTTTTATTGTTGGGGATGGCTCTAGAATTAAATTCTGGAATGACCTATGGTGTGGAGATTGAATCCTTAAAGAAGCCTACACAATACTATACAACATTGCACAAAGAAAGGAGTCTTCAATAGCAGAGCTCATGGATCTCTCTAGTGGCTCTCACCAACGGAATATCATTTTCCTTAGCCCAAGATTGGGAAATTGACACATTTACAGATTTTTTCAATCTTGTGTACAATTGTAGAGTGACTGGAGGAGCATATAAGATTAAGTGGCCACCATCCATGAAGGGGAGCTTTACCGTACATTCGTACTATAAGTCCCTTATGACACACTCTACAAGAACATTCCCATGGAAGAACATATGGAAAACTAAGGCCCCCTTTAAAGCTTATTTTTTTGTATGGACAGCTTCGTTAGGAAAGATTCTCACCTTAGATAATCTAAGGAAATGCTGACTCTGATAAACTTAGAGAGCTTTGAGCAAAAGTATGTTTTCTTTGGTTGAGAATTCCCATTATATAAAGGATCAAGTTGATCTTCAGCCCTTAAAAACAACTAAACTACCATATATAGATCTGTCTAACGATAGCCTACAGCTAGTATATCCCAATTAAGGAAAGAATAAAAGATTTACAAACATAGAAGATAGCTGTCAAAGCTGTACAAGGCATAGAATCCGCTGACTTCAAATGGCCAGCTAATTCCTTTGACAGACTCGTTGTATTGGATTGGTGTTAAATGTCTAAGAAAAGTGGTGAGTCTGCGGATCACCTATTATTGCATTGTGATGTAGCAATGAGTTTATGGAACGATATCTTTGCGAGAGTGGGACTCTTTTGGGTGATGCCAAGAAGGGTTGTTGACTTTTTGGCCTGCTGGCAGGGTATTTGGGGTAACTTTCAAATTGCAGCTATGTGGAAGATGATACCAACCTGCCTATGGTGGTGCATATGGATGGAGTGGAACTGTCAGAGTTTTGAGGATCATGAACGGACAATGGACGAGCTTAGAACTTTCTTTCTTCACACTTTATTCCATTGGTCGACTGTAATAGACTTTAAAGGCATGAACTTACATGATTTTCTTGTATCTTTAGATAGTCATGCATAGGTGTGGCTCTTGAGACGGAAGCTTGGAGACCTAAGATTGATGGATTGAACTTTGCAGCGATGGATGCTTTTTCAGCAAGTTGGCTTGAGAGGCCATTTGAAGAGCTTGAGGTGCATCGGGTGGTTTGTGGAATGAAAAAAGATAAAGCTCCCGGGCCGGATGGGTTTTCTATGGCGTTTTTCCAAGATTGTTGGGAGATTGTGCGGGAGGATGTGATGAAGGTGTTTCATGAATTTTATGAGGGTCAAAAATTTGAGAAGTCTTTGAATGCCACTTTTATTGCCTTGATTCCAAAGAGAGTGGGTGCTTCGGAGTTGAAGGAGTTTCGCCCGATCAGTTTGGTAAGCAGCGTTTATAAGATTATTTCAAAGGTGTTAGCAAATAGAGTGAGTAAGATGATGGAGAAGATCATTTTGAAATCTCAAAATGCCTTCTTTAGAGGTCGTCAAATCATAAATTGAGTGCTGATTGCGAATGAATGTGTCAATAGTCGTATGCGGGAAGGGACTCCGGGGGTTCTTTGCAAGTTGGACATGGAAAAAGCATACGATCATGTAAACTGAAAATTTCTTTTGTACATGCTTAGAAGATGCGGCTTTGGAGACAAATGGTGTGGCTGGATAAGCCATTGTATTTCAACTGCCCGTTTCTCTGTGCTTGTTAACGGGCAGCCTTGTGGGTATTTTCCAAGTTCAAGAGGTTTGAGGCAGGGAGATCCCTTATCTCCCCTCCTATTTGATATAGTTATGGAGGCATTGAGTCGTATGGTGGAGGCAATGGTAGGAGCAGGATTTATCTCAGGTTTTTCAGTGGGATCCAATGCTAATGGCCTTACTACAATATCACACTTGCTTTTTGCTGATGATACCCTTATTTTTTGTGAGGCTAACGGGGAACAAATTCAAACATTGAGGGCTGTCCTGCTGTGTTTTCAAGCCATCTCTGGATTAAAAGTGAACTTAAGTAAATCGGAGTTGGTACCCGTGGGAGAAGTCCACGACATTCAGCAATTGGCAGAATTTCTGGGGTGTAAAGTTGCTGCTCTGCCCATAAAATACTTGGGACTACCGCTAGGGGCATCATTTAAGGCCAAACACATTTGGGATGGGGTGGTAGGATTACTCTTATAAAGAGTACTCTCTCTAATATCCCTACATACTTCCTATCTTTATTCCCTTTACCAGTTGGTATGGCTAATCGAATTGAAAAATTGTATAGAGAATTTCTATGGGGAGGCATGGGAGAGGAGACTAAAACTCCACTAGTGAGTTGGAAAAAAGTTAGTTGCCCAATTGCTGATGGAGGTTTGGGGATTCATAGCTTATGTAGTTTTAATAAGGCTTTGTTGGGGAAGTGGTTATGGAGATATCACGGAGAAGAGGAAGCATTGTGGAGGGGGGTGATAGATAGAAAGTATGGTAGTGATTGGGGAGGGTAGTGCACCAAAGAGTGTAGGGGCTCATATGGAGTGAGTCTATGGAAGTTCATTAGGAAAGGTTGGGGCTGTTTCTTGAAACATGCTAAATTTTCGGTTGGTGATGGTTCAAAAATCAGATTTTGGTCCGATGTTTGGTGTGGGGATACTGAATTGTCTAGAGTTTTTCCGATTGTCTTTAAATTGGCAACCAATAAGCAAGCTTCAGTTTCAGAGTTGATGAGCTTCTCCAATGGAATGGTGCTTTGGGATGTAAGCTTCTCCAGATCTGCCCAGGATTGGGAAGTAGAGGAGGTCACTGATTTTTTCAGATTGTTGTATTCAGTGGAGATAAGAAGACGGCAGAAAAAACTATGTTGGAGACAAACAGCTTCTAAAAAGTTTACAGCTCGATCATACTATAAGGTGATGTTAAATCAATACCATACTTGCTTTCCTTGGAAAAGGATTTGGAAGGCTCATGTTCCGACAAGGGTGGCTTTCTTTGCATGGACAGCAGCACTAGGGAATATTTAGACTGTAGATAACTTGAGGAAGCGTGGAATGATTGTTTTGGACTGGTGCTATATGTGTAGGAAAGGAGCGGAATCAGTGAATCATTTACTCCTTCATTGTGAAATGGCAAAAGTGCTGTGGGATGGAGTGTTTAGAAGGGTTGGGCTGAACTGGGTTATGCCAAAAACAGTGGTCGATCTTCTAGCATGCTGGACCAACTTTCAAATGCATATTTGTTCCCAAGTGGCAGCCGCATGGAAAATGATGCCTCTGTGTATTATGTGGTGTATCTGGTTGGAAAGAAACGAGAGGTGTTTTAATGATAGGGAACGCAATATAGATGCATTTTAGAAGTTTTTTTATAAGTACTTTGCTTAGCTGGTTTTCTGCTATTGTACTCAAGGGAGGGGCTGTAAATGAGTTCTTATCTTCGCTTCTCTAGTATTAGAATGTAATTAGGTGTTTTCTTTGTATACTCCCCGTGTACTTGGGCATCATCTATTACATTATGATTAATAAAACTCTTTTAACTTATCAAAAAAAAAGGTGTGGCTCTTGTATATGTCCCGTGTATTTGGCTTCGCCTATTTTCAATAAAATTCTTATTTAATGATAAAAAAAAAGAAAAAGAGAATAGGCATAGCCCAAGTACACATGGAGCAACATCTAATATATTACATGATACATTTTAAAGATCAATAACTACACTAGATATAAGGGGTGGGATGGAGCTGTTTTGCTCAAACTCTTAGGGAATTGGGTTCTTCGAAGCCCCCTGTTCCTGTAAACAAAAACAGAGGATCATGGTGTAAATGTTCAGGCTCATGGTGTGGGTTGAGACCTTTCCAAGTCAATGCTGGCAGGGGCTAGATAGGGAGAAGAAGGGTCTTACAAGGTGGCGTTAATGAGAGCGATGTCTTTCTCGGCCATTCAGTTTTTGTCGGAACATAGTAGGGGCTCTTGGGGAAATGAGGTGACAGAGGCAGGTGGCGCGTTAGTCCATGGTGTAAAGTTTGGAGACACTTGCAAACAAACATACTTCAATGGGCGGTGTTTGGAGTCTCTAAGGAGGTATGTCAGGTCGGGTAGAGGAAGAGTCATTGTTGGAGATGAATTTTGAGTCGATTAAAGTCAAAGAGAAGATCAACAATCTTCCATTGAGGATTGACAAGGAGATGGGCTTGGGTGCATATTTGGGCCATAAATCAAGGATGGAGGCCCAGGAATCGGGTGATTCAAGGGTTGTGGGCTTGGGTATTAAAAATGGGATTGGTTTGCAGAAAGTACGATGTGGCTCATGTTGTAACGAAGGAGAAGACTTCCGTGGGCTGTAACATGGGGCCCAAATCCAATGAATTGGAGAAAGGAAAACCAAAAGTTAGGTCAGACTCTCAGAAGCCAACCTAGCCCAATTCTATGTGGCGGGTCAAGAACGGGTCCAGGTCTTACTAAGGTTCGACCTAGAAAAACCTCCGCCAAGCATTGATGACTGCTCCAGCGTTGGGGCTGACATAGAACAGATTGCTGGCTGTCTTTGCCCCTGTGAATAGTACTCAGTAGCCGGAGAATTCGCCAGTAGTTTCACTTCTTAAGGCTTTGTATGGTGCCGAAAAAGACGGAGATTTGTAACCCTCACTGTTGGAGCTGGATGTTTTCTCTTCTCCTCAACATCCTAATAATCTTGAAACTCACAAGGGGGCTCTGAGATTGCTATTGTGTAGTGATGATGGGTGTGGAGATGCGGATTCCTCTTTTGACACTCTGGTGGGTGATGATTTGAAGCTTATGGGGGATGACTAGAGGTATGCAGACATGCAGTTGGTAACAAGGTGGACGACAAACCTGTTCCTTTATGAACCTTGTTCTCGGGCGTTAATATGTCTTAGTGTTCTTCGAAATGGGTGCTTAAGAAAGTTCAAGAAATTCAGGATTGCCTGGGGATTTCCTATGAGGGTTTCGAAAACCAATCTAGGGCCTTACTTATAGCCATTGAAGCGGGCCACTCTTCTTCTTCTAAATCAGCGTCGAAAAAAGAAAGATGCCATGGTTTACAGGAAACAAAGTTGCAATCTATTGAAAGAAGCATTATTACAAGTTTATGGGGATGTTCTTATGTGGGATGGGTGTTCCTTGCCTCTAAGGGGGCCTCTGGTGGTATTATTGTGATGTGGGATAAGAGGATTGTTGAGCTTATTGAGGAGTGTATTGGGGATTACTTGGTGGCTTGTTCAAGAATGTGGAAGACAGTTTTGAGTGGGCTTTTTGTAGGTATTTATGAGCCTAACCTGGATAGCAACAGAAGATTTTTGTGGGATGAGATTGAATGGTTTGTAGCTAGTGGGACGTGCCTTGGTGCATTGGAGGGGACTTCAATATAACTCGGTTTCCTAGTGAGAGGTTGGGGGAGTCTAGATTATGTCCGACTATGGCAGAATTCTCTGATTTTATTTTTGACCTGGATCTATTGGAGTTGCCCTTGGTTCGGGGTGCTTTCACATGGTCAAACAATCGGGCATGGTCGGGGTTGGATAGATTTATCGTATTTCCTTCTTGGGAGGCTCATTTTCCAAAGTTGTTTTTATTGGCACTGGGTGTTCGGGAAAATGAGCCTCATTTTACAACACTCTAGAAAATGAGCCTCTATCGCAAGTATGTTTAGATCATTTTCCAATCATATTGGATTGTGGGGATATGCATGGGGTCCGCAGGTACTTCAAGTTTGAAAATATGTGATTAAAAGTTTATGGTTTTGTGGATATAGTGAGACAATGATGGTCTTCTTATTAGTTTATTGGCACTTCAAGTTTTATATTGGCAAGCAAGCTTAAGGCCTTATAGAACAATTTGAAGAAGTGGAATGTGGAGGTTTTTTAGAATGATGATAGTCAAAGCATGTCCCTCTTCTAGGAGTTAAAAAGTTTGATGGGTAGGGCGGAGATAAGGGCTTTGTCGGAGGAGTCAAGTAGGAAATGTTTTGTGGCTACCGAACTTGCAAAGCTGATTTTGATGGAGGAGATCTCATGGAGGCAAAAAATCTTGGGCTCTTTGGTTGAAAGAAGGAGATCGATGTATAAAGTTTTTCCATTGGGTGGCCAATTCTCATTGTAGGAACAATGCCATTTAGATACTCCATTCTGAAGGTCATGTTCTCAATGGCCATTCTAAGATCAAGGACCACGTGTTCACTATTATGACATTTCTGTCGGAACATGTGGAGGCCAAAATTTGATGGTTTGGCTTTTGAGACTATCGATATTCCAAGTGCTATTGGTTGGAAAGACCATTTGAGGAGGGCAAGGTGCATCAAGTGGTAAGAGGGATGGCCCAAGATAAAGTCCCTGGGCCGGATGGCTTCTCCATGGCATTTTTTCAGGAGTATTGAGATATCGTGAAGGAGGATGTTATGATTGTTTTTTCATGAATTCTTTTCTTTCAGGAAGTTCAAGAAAAGCCAAAATACGACATTCATAGGACTCATTCCAAAGAGGCCAGGGGCTTTGAATGTGAAGGACTTTCTTCCCATTAGTCTTGTGAATGTGTATAAGATTATATCCAAAGTACTAGCTAGTCGTATTAGCATGGTCATGGAGAAGATAATCTTGCAATCTCAAAATGCCTTTGTTATGGGGAGACAAATTCTTAATTCGATGATTATAGCAAATGAATGTTTGGAGATTAGATTGAGAATTGGAGTGTCAGGCATTTTATGTAAGCTAGATATGAAGAAGGCTTATGACCATGCGAACTAGGATTGTCCATTTTTACTTGCTTGAGAGGTGCGGTTTTGGGGAGAGGTGGTGTATGTGGATCAAACATTGTTACCACTGTTTGGTTCTTTGTCTTGTTAAGCGGTATCCCTGTTTGTTTCTTTAACAGCTCACGTGATTTGAGACAATGGGACCCTATGTCCCCTTTTCTCTTTGTGATAATTATGGATGCGCTTAGTCGGATGTTGGAGGCTGCGGTTGGTGCAAGATTTCTATCTTCTCGGTGGGAATTACTAACAATGGTTTTATCAATGTTTTTTTTATAAGTACGAAGATATTTTATTGATATTGAAATAGGCATAATCCAAGTACATATGAAGTATATATGTGATTACACCTAGTTAGGAACTAGAAACTGATACAAGCAAATCATGAAACTTGAGCCCATTAAAGTCTTTAACAATGGCCCGCATAAATAAAGTCTTCTAGAAAAAACTCAAACTCTTCCAAAGAGAGGTCTTGATCCTCAAAATTTCGGTCATTCATTTCCCTCCAAATGCACCAAAGTAGACAAATGGGAGCCATCTTCCACACAGCTACAATTTGGAGTATCCCTTTGATCCCTCTCCAACTAGTTAGGAGGTCAACCAACCTGCCCGGCATAACCCATGCTAGTCCAATTTTGCTGAAAAAGTAATTCCAAGAGGTCCTTGCAAACTCACAATGTAGAAGTAAATGATCCACAGTTTTGCCACTATTTTTGCACACACAACACCAATCAATAAGGATAAACCCATGTTTCCTTAGGTTGTCAATGGATAGGATCTTCCCTAAGGATGCAATCCAAACAAAAACAGCAGCATTAAGAGGCACTTTACTCCTCCAAATGCTCTTATAAGGAAAGTGATTACTAGCTTGAGTAGTAAGAACCTCATAGAAAGAGCGTACATAAAAGTTTCATTTACAAGAAGGAAAACAAACAAACTTATCCACCACTGTATCATCAGTTCCAATAGTGTATAACAAGTTAAAGAATTCAACAAAGACACCAACCTCCCAATCCATGTGCCTTCCTAATGCTGACATTCCACTATTGTGAACCATTAGTAATTTCCCTCAAATCCAGAGCCCTTTGATTGAAAGAAGGTGATAGGTGTACGAAGTTCTTTCACAAAGTGGCTAATTCACATCGGCATAACAATGCTATTGAGTTGCTACATTCAGGCTCTCAGGTTCTATCTTCTCCCCCCGAGCTAGAAAACCATATTGTACATTATTAGGAGATCCTTATCACAGAATTGGCTTCTTGGAGGCTGAAGCTTGATGCTTTGTCCTTTGAGGCAATTGACTCGCAGAATGTGAGTGTTTTGGAGAGACATTTCATTGAAGAAGAGATTTTCAAGGTCATCTATGGTATGTCTAAGGATAAAGCATTGGGTCCAGATGGTTTTTCAATGGGTTTCTTTCAAACTTGTTGGGACATTGTGAAATGTGATGTTATGCAGGTCTTTAGTGCATTTCATTCTTTTCAAAAGTTTGAAAAATCCCTTAATGTGACTTTCATTGCTCTCATCCCCAAGAAATACGGGGCTTCGACTATCGAGGACTTTCGCCCAATAAGCCTAGTTAGTAGCATATACAAGATTATTTCGAAAGTTGCCAAGCGGTTAAGCCCAGTGTTGGAACATATTATTTCCAATCCTCAGAACACATTTATTCATGGCAGACTTGATTCGGTCCTCATTGCATATGAGTGCTTGGACCATAGACTGTGTGAGGGAGGTTCAGGTATTCTTTGCAAGCTTGACATAGAGAAGGCCTATGATCATGTAAACTGAGAATTCCTCTTATACCTGCTTGAGAGGAATGGCTTTAGGGATAGGTGGATTTCCTGGATGCGTCATTGTATTTCAATTGCCCAGTTCTCAGTTCTAGTTAACGACACACTTGTTGGTTTTTTTAATAGTTCGCGGGGTTTGTGGTAGGGAGATCCTCTATCTGCTCTTTTATTTGTTATAGTTATGGAGGCTTTAAGCAGGATGGTGTAGGCCGCTGTTGGTGGAGGTTTCTTATCTGGGTTTCAGGTGGGCAATGGCTTTAGTGGCCCTATTATCATCTCACACCTTCATTTTGCAGATGATACCTTGAAGCGGATAATAGCCAGATCCAAACTCTACGAGCACTGTTGCTTTGCTTTGAAGCAGTGTCGGGGTTCAAGGTGAATCTTGGTAAGTTTGAGATGGTTCCGGTAGGTGCGGTCTCTAATAGCCTCATTTTAGTAAGCCTTTTGGATTGTAAGGTTTCATCTTTACCAATGAAATATCTGGGCCTTCAGCTGGGAGCAACTTTCAAGACTAGAGCTATATGGGCTGGGGTGGTAGAGAAGATAGAAAAAAAGTTGGCTGGTTGGAAACGGGTGTATTTATCGAAAGGGGGCCGCCTCACTCTTATCAAGAGTACTCTCACTAACTTCCCCACATTTTTTATCTCTATTTCCTATGCCTGCAGGGGTGGTGAAGAGGATTGAGAAACTTTTTAGGGCGTTCTTATGGGGGGCATGGGAGAGGAGAAGAAATTCCATCTGGTTAGATGAAAGACAGTATGTGCCCCAGTTGTGGGGGGTTGGGAGGGTGTAACTTGAGAACTTTCAATAAAACTTTATTGGGGAAATGGCTATGGAGATATCACTTAGAGGGGAGGGGGATCATTGTGGAAGGAAATTATTAACGCTAGATATGGTGTTGCTTGGGGTAGTTGGTGCTCCAACGAAGTGAAAGGGAGGTATTGCGTGGGTTTATGGAAGTTTATAGGGAAGGGGTGGCCATGCTTTGAAAAACAAATTTGCTTTGTAGCTAGAGAGGGCAATCGAATCAGTTTTTGATGGGATGTGTGGTGTGGAGATCACGCATTGGACATGGCTTTTCCGGCTCCCTATCGTATTGCAGTTAATAGGAGGGAGGCTTTAGTGGTGGATGTGCGATTATTTTCTCATGGTTTGCATCAGTGGAATATTCTTTTCAATAGGGATTTTCATGATTGGGAATTATCTATTATTTTAGACTTTTTCAGCCTACTATATTTCACGGGGACTCCTATAGCATAGCGTGATAGATTGAAGTAGAAGTCTAATAATCACAAGAAATGTACAGTTAAGGCATATTATAACATTTTGACAACACAGGTTCATACTCCGTTCCCCTGGAAGAATATTTGAAGGTCTCGTGTGCTTTCTAAAGTAGCCCTTTTTGTATGGAATGTCGCTCTTGGAAAGATCTTGACTACGGACAATCTGAGGAAGAGAGGATGTGTAGTGATGGATTGGTATTATATGTGTAAGAAGAATGGAGAATCTGTGGATCATCTCTTACTATATTGCGAGGTAACAAGGGTATTGTGGGATGAGATCTTTCAAAGGGTGGATGTCGCTTGGGTTATGCCTCTGAGGGTGGTGGATTTGTTGGGTTGTTGGAGGAAGATGCAAGGCTGTCAACAAGTGGCAGTAGTGTGGAAGAAGCTTTTGTTGTGCATCATGTGGTGTATTTAGACAGAAAAGAATGTGCACTGTTTTGAAGATAAGGAATGCAAGATGGCAGAGCTGAAGAATTTTTTTCTACACACTTTAATGCTTTGGTTTTCCGTTATTGTATTAAATGGGGACAATGTTCATGATTTTTTGTCTTTAATTTATCGCTCTTAGAATGTATTAGGTGTTCTTCTGTATACTTCCTATGTACATGGGCTATGCCTATTTCATTTATATCAATAATATTTATCTCTTACTATAAAAAAAAAAAAAAAATCCCTCAAATCAGCCACCAAAGCATCATGTTCCCATGCAATTATGAAAATAGATAGATAAGCATCCTCAAGAGCCGCATCTCCAACCCAAACATAATGCCAAAAACTAATTCTATTACCATCCCCCATGCTTAGCCTAGTGTGGCTAGAGAAGGACCCCCAATCTTTTCGGATATGTTTCCAAAACCCCACTCCATATGCCACCCTAACTTCATTAGAGCACCAACCCCCTCATACTCCCATACTTAGTATCAATCACCACCTTCCATAATGCTTCTCTCTGATAATTATATCTCCATAGCCATTTCCCTAAGAGAGCCTGGTTGAAGACCCTTAAATTGAGAAGCCCCAACCCGCCACCCCTCACTGGAGAGCACACCTTGTCCCAACCAACTAAATGAAACTTAAACTCTTAGCCGGGTCCACTCCATAGGAAATCTCGTTAGAGCTTCTCAATCCGTAAGGAAGGTTTGAAAGTGTGCTCTTTATTAAGGTAATCTGACCCCCTTTAGACAAATACAACCTTTTCCACCCAGCTAGCCTTCACTTTATCTTCTCTAACACCTCATCCTAAATAATCTTGGCTTTGAATGATGCTCCTAGCTGAAGGCCAAGATACTTCATAGCCAGTGAAGAAACCACACAACCCAATAAGCTGGCCAAACCCCTTACGTTGCAAACGTTACCCACATCAACCAGCTCAGATTTAGAAAGATTTACTTTTAAACCGGAGACAACTTCAAAGCAAAGCAAGATAGCCCTTAAAGATTGGATATGACCTTGATCTGCCTCACAAAATAACAGCACATCATTTGCAAACAAAAGATGCAAAATAATGGTAGAGCCATGTTTAGTATCCCCCACCGAGAAACCTAAGAAAAAACCACTCTTAGCTAAGCATCCATGACAATAACAAATAAGAAAAGTGATAATGGATAGCCTTGTCGCAAGCCCCGCTAACTGTTTAAGAATCCCACAAGGTCACCATTCACCAAAACCGAGAATCGAACCGTTGACACACAATACCTCATCCACAACCTCCATCTCTCCCTAAAACCACATCTCCTCAACAAGTGAAATAGGAATTCCCAATTAACGTAATCATAAGCCTTATCCATATCTAATTTACAAAATACCCGGAACTCTTTTTTTTTTTTGATAAGTAAAAGATATATATTATATATATGAATGAAATGGGTATAGCTCTTGTACACAGGAAGTATACATAAGAACACCTAAATACATTCTAAAAGCAATAAATTAAAGACAAGAATTCCTGAACATTATCCCCATGCAATACAATAGTGGAAAACCAACACATTAGAGTGTGAAGAAAAAAATTCAACTCAATCATTGTACGTTCCGTATCTTCAAAGCAACGGGCATTCCTTTCCGTGCAAATACACCACATAATGCACAACAGAATCATCTTCCACCCTGCTGCCACTTAATGATTGCCTTGCATCTTTGTCCAACAATCCAACAAATCCACTACCCTCATAGGCATAGCCTAAGCAACATCAACCCTTTGAAAGATCTCATCCCACAACACCCTTGTTACCTCACAGTGTAATAAGAGATGGTCCACAGGTTCTCCATTCTTTTTACACATGTAGCACCAATTCAACACTACGCATCCTCTCTTCCTCAAGTTGTCCGTAGTCAATATCTTCCCAAGAGCGGCATTCCAAACAAAAAAAGCTACTTTAGAAGGCACACGAGACCTCCAAATATTCTTCCAGGGGAACAGAGTAGTGTCAAGTTGTGTTGTCAAGATATTATAATACGCCTTAACTGTACATATCTTATGATTATTAGACCTCCAACTCAAACTATCTCGCTATGCCATAGGAGTCCCCATGGAATATAGTAAGCTGAAAAAATCTAAAACAATAGATAATTCTCAATCATGGAGATCCCTATTAAAAAGAATATTTTACTGGTGTGCACCAAGAGAAAATAACCGCACGTCCGCCACTGAAGCCTCCCTATTAACTGCAATACGATATAAAGCCGAAAAAGCCCTTTCCAATGTGTGATCTCCACACCACACGTCCCACCAAAATCTGATTCAATTGCCCTCACCAACTACAAAACAAATTTGATTTACAAAGCATGGCCACCCCTTCCTTATATACTTCCATAAACCCACACCATACCTCCATCTTACTTCATTAAAGCACCAACCACCCCAAGCGGCACCACAACCAGCGTCAATAATATCCTTCAACAATGATCCCCCCTCTAAATGATATCTCCAAAGCCATTTTCCCAATAAAGCTTTATTAAAAGTTCTCAAATTACACAATACCCGGAACTCCTGACTTAATCCTACTGTCCAAGCATTCATTAGCGATAAGGACCGAATCCAATATTTGTCTTGCCCTTACAAATGCATTTTGAGACTTAGAAATGATTCTATCCATGACTAAGCTCATCCTGTTAGCAAGAACTTTTGAAATTGTCTTGTACATACCACTCACAAGACTAATAGGACGGAAATCCTTCACCTCCATTGCACCAACCTTTTTGGGAACCCGTGCAATGAATGGTTTTATCAATGTTTCCCATCTTTTTTCAGATGACACTCTACTATTTTGTGATACGGATCCGGATCAGATTTGAGTGATGAAGGCTCTTTTGATTTGTTTTGAAGCTGCCTCTAGCCTTAAGGTGAACTTAGGGAAGTTTGAGAAGGTGCCGATGGGCGAAGTGAGGAACATTAGAAGTTTGGCAAGTGTTAGAATTTTAACAGGACTGGAATTTCATGGTGATGCCTAAGAGGGTGGTAGATTTGTTCACTTGTTGGCAAAGGATTCAGCACAATTCCCATATTGCGGATGTATGGAGAACGATTCTTTTATGTATCATGTGGTGTCTTTGGATTGAAAAGAATGGTCGAAGCTTTGAAGATAGGAAATATTCTCCGAAATGAGCTCAGAAGTTTCTTCTTCCATACTTTATTTCTTAGGGCTTCTGCCAGTGCTTTTAATGGAGCCAGCTTGCATGATTTTCTTGTATCACTTTCTAGCTCCTAACTTGTAATTGGGTGTTTGTTGTTTGTATAATTCTTGTGTACTTAACCCCTAGGGGTTGGCTTAAGTGGTAAAGGCCTTGGGCTTGGGGTATGTTCCCCCAGGTCTAAGGTTTAAATCCCCTTGGGTGCAAACAATTTCTAGGGGTCACACCCCCTGGTGAAAAGCCAGCGATTTAACCAGTTTCGTGTAGGGAAACTTCAGAGGGCACGGTGCACGAGACACAGGATTTACTCTGCAAGGGTAGGTCCGAAGGGCCCTGCCTTGGAGAGGTTCCCCGACATATTAAAAAAAAAAAAAATCCTGTGTACTTGAGCTATGCCTATTTACTAGTTTTAATAAAATTTTATATTACTCATCAAAAAGAGAAGGGACCTAAACAAGCAAGGATGGTAACAATATGTGTTTACTAATCTGCATGTCTACATGCACATTTCTATTTGTACTTGCGCATTCATATGTTAAAATGTCTTTGCAAATCCTCGGGTAGAAATAGGTTATGAAATAAACCTTGCATCTTGCACTCCGATTAAACTCTCACTCAGACTATTTTCTAACCTGGAATCCCAGAGTGACAAGGTCCTTCTCAGAAACATCTGCTACAGACCTTCACAGAAAAAGAAAATTGAATGCATCAAGAGAACAAAACCAGTAACTAGAAGTGTAAAGTGAATCAGAAGAAAACCTCAACATTTCTAGAATATTAGGCCAACTGTGGTGTAATTTTTCTCCATGCCTCTGGAAAAAGTTTGTGAGAAGAAATTATAAGAGTAGGCAGCAGCAAAGCAAAATGAATCTGTACATTGTAGTGGCACATTACCTCTAATACGTGCAGAAGAATTTTTAAAGAACCAGCTCGAACATCAATGTTTTGAGTAGAAAAGTAAAGTACTCTGAGTGGAGATATGACTGAGCATTCAAGTGCTCTCAACTCTGTAAGCCTGGTTCCCATCTAAGAGACAGAGAGCAAATAAAAAGCTATACCAATCCTTATTTTAAATATAATACCTAACTTCTTTCTTTTGGAAACAAATATACAAACGCCCCTCAAACCACCCAAATTGCAATAATCCCCCAAACTATCAATTTTGGTAAAATTACCCTCATGAAAGGTATTTTTTAAAAATAAAAATAAAAATATATGTCAAAAAAATTAAAAATATTTCAAAAATCAAAAGTTAACTTTCCATCAATTTTTATTTATTTTTTTCTAATTTTTGTTTGAAAATTGTATTCATGTTTATTTCAGTTTTTTCGTTTTTAAATAATTTTCAATTTGTCTTTTTTTTTTTTTGTTTAATTCTTTTAAAGTTATTTTTATGTTATTATTTATTTATTTTTTTGGATTTTTTGGTTTTTGTCCAGGGTATTCATGTCAAATTTGTTATGGAAAGGTTAAATAAAAATTATGTTATTTTTTTAGTAAAATAAAGGGGCGATTACCAAAATTAATAAATTTTCTTATTCATAAAAAAAATTGATATTTTGAAAGGTGATTGAAAATGGGGTGGTAGTTTGAGGGAAGTTTAAGTCCCTCCATTTCCCTTTTTTTGTTGTTGTGATCAGTGATACAATACCTAACTTCAATGATAAAGGGGTAAAAACTCTCACCTCCTGAGATGAACCATGGGTTCTGGTTGGTGTATTGTCCTGAAACCCATCTGAGCCTAAAACAGCACATATTGATTGATCCAATGCATCAAGTCCAATAGTTCGTAGATGGTGATTAGAATTATCCGCAAGCTGCAAAATGTTCCTGTGATGTCAAGAAGGATGTAGATGTGATACAGTGATATATCAAATAAACATCATTACCTCAAGAAAGTGGCCAACCACTTGGTCCCACAATGGCTGCACTCCTGCAATACAGTAGACAAATCGAGAATGAATCAAATAACATTAATTCAAATCATACCACAAACATAACAACTCTATCTATAAATACCGTCACCATAATTTTAAAATAACTTGCTGTAAGACAACAAGAAAAGCATTATTTTTTAGGTAATAGTCACAAAATTGTTACACCCAGATGATGGGAGAAGTGTGCAACATGACAACAAGAAAGAAAATGAAAATATGTAAGTTACATCGGTCAGGGATGATCGTTATGTCATCTCCAATGAAGGTCCACAAACACTATTATGCTCTGACATGTCAGAATAAGCAGGTTCATCCCATAAAAACTAGTCAGAGATGGATACAGGGCAGCAGTAGGTTTGCCAATGCCATGATATCAAATATTGACAAGAAAACAATTGTCTCAATAAAATCTTAACTAGGTGCCAACTCTTGTATATGCCCCATGTACTTGGGCTTTGCCTATACCTTACTATCAATAAAATTTGTGTTTTTACCTATGAAAAAAAAAGTAAGATCTGTTTCTTTTTTTATAAGTTAAGATTTGTTACTTTATTCATGGCAAAAACTATGGAAAGTGGTGAAAATTAGTAAATTACTTCTAATTTTTCAGTGAAGCCTCAAGTTCTTTTTGTCATGTCTTACACATACACATCCACATCCACCCACCACATGCGCATGCGCACGAAAAGCATTTTACTTCTAAGGCTTTAAATATAATTAGGCCAGCAAGTTGCAGTGAACAAACAGATGGAAATCATAAGCACATGCAAACCCAGGATGTAAAAACAAATGGCATCACGTACTGTGAAGATTATTAACAAGGATGGAAATCATTCTTTCCACAGAAAAACTGATGCTTCCCAATTTTTGACTTGATGCCGGTCCAAAAGCACTTGAAGCTGCGGCCAAGGATTGATCTGACAATTGATGTAGTGCAGAAAGAAGAGACTTAACAGCAGATAGGTGCATCAATGCTGAGCTCTCAAAAAGCTTTGCAAACAGAAAGGAGGGAAAAATAAAAGGTTAGAATATGTTGACTGTAACCATGCAGATAATACAATAGAACGATTCATTAAGGGTTATTTTCAATGATGGAGGGGAAAAAGAGAAAAACAAAACAAAATGAAGCTGAAATTGTCACATGGCAATTTCAAAACTGTATCAAGATATCTTCTGAACTCTGGTTGTTTCCAGGAAAGGACACAGGTCCATCAGAAAGGACAAGAAAACAAGAAATTCTTAAAACGATAAACTAATTTATTATAAAAAAAGGGATTCAAAGATATGGTAAACGTTAAGGACGTGTTTGGACACTTAGATGTTCTCATATATTCTCAAAACTTCTTATAATTTTCTTCCCAAACATCACTCAAACACAAAACACTTTTCAATTTCAAATCTTCAACTTTTTCATCTAATCATTACCTAATCATTATATCCAAACACAAAACCCAATACAACTTCTTCAAACTTCCAAACAAAACACAAAAAATAATACAACTTTTTCATTTTTCAAAACAAAAATTATATTAAAATATTATATTCAAACAATTTTTTATCTTTATAATATTTTTATTCGATTTTTTCTCTCTTCCCAAAACCCAATAAAACCTATTAACTCAAACTATTTCACTACTATTCACAAACCATTTCACTACTATTTACAGAACTCTAATATATTCTAAGGCATTGTTTGGGAAGTGAGATGAGTTGAGAACATCTCATTTCATCTCAAAACTTCTCATAATTTCCTTCTCAAACATCACTAAAATACAAAACACTTTTCAAGTTCAAATTTTCAACTTTTTCACCTAATCATTACAAATTTTCCAAACTTTCAAACAAAACACAAAAAATAATACAACGTTTTCAAATTTTAAAACAAAAATAATATAAAAAATTATATTCAAACAATTTTTTAACTTTATAATATTTTTATTCAACTTTTTCTCTCTCCTTTCCCAAAACCCAAACATCTTAACCTGAATTATTTCACTATTATTCACAACCCATTTCACTGAATTCTCATCTCATCTCATTACCCAAATATGCCTCCAAACGAGCCCTAAATAAAAAGGGTTTCAATGATATAGTAAACAACAAAAACAAATTTTATCTACTTTCCTTACCTGAGAATTCAAAGAAGAGAGAATGTTGAAGTCACTGTATTGGCTAGATGATTCTTTCATAAGCTTGGGGACAGCTGTGGAGACCTCCTATAGATACAATATTGAGATACTTGCACACTTTCAGAATAGAGTAAACAATCATGGGATTAATACATCTTTGAACAAAAATAATCAACCACTAAGAGAAATTTACTCAGACTACAAAGCTATATATGCTTCTACATTATAGTAAACAAGTGCCTAGCTAACCCTAAGGGGTTGGCCCAAGTGGTGAAAGCCTTGGTCTTGGGGTATCACTCCCTTTAATGTCTAAGGTTCAACACCTCATAGGTATAAACAATCCTTTGGGGCCACACCTCTTGGTAAAAAGCCAGCACTTTAACCAGTTCTGTGTAGGAAAACTTCCGAGGATGCGGTGTAAGGGACCGGGGTTTACTATACAAGGGTAGGTCCGAAGGGCCCTGCCTTGGAGAGGTTCCCCAACATTAAAAAAATAAAAAATAAATAATAATAAAAAAAAAAAAAGTAAACAAGTGCCTAGCTATAATTATAGCCATCTTCAAAATTACAATGTAACATGATCTCCCAAATGTCCTAGATAGGAGAATAAAAAGAAACATTAGGGTCTCATTCCGAAAATCATATTTCAGGTATTGCTTAATGAGAAACCTAACAATTTACGTAATTTCTGAAATGACATTTGTTGGTAGAGGTGGTGCAACCGACAATTTAAGTAGTTTATGGAGACTAGTACTCCCCCAAAATTAAATGACCCATGCATCCACAAACAAATTAACAATATATTTGGGGTCATGCAACTGACCATTCTACTACACTCTATAATATTCAAAGGATTCTTCCCATCCAGTTTCTAATTAGTACGTAAAAGTTGGTGAATGCAATGCATAAATTCTTGCATGGCATGCACACCAAGAGACATATTGAGACAAGTTATTATAATTCTGTTTCCACACCAAAGTAGTGCAGCTTTTTTCAATGATGACTTCAATACTTATGCTATCTGGTTTTAGAGAAACAGGGAAGTGGTAGGGAAACCAAGAAAAGACGGAATCAATACCTGTAATTGCTAAGAAATATTGCACCTATACTAATCTCAAGAGGTATACATTTTCAGCAAACTGTAGGCCTTCAGGTCGCATCTTAAGTGGCTTCGGCTTAAGCCCAAGCCCAAGATTTCACTTGAGTGGCAGGTTAGATCTGGTTTTGGTGCTTTTTCTTTGGATACGAAATAAATAATGGGTCCAAGCATCTTGGCTTAGGTCGTAAGCTCGCTGATAGAGCCAGCACCACTTCCCAGGGCCATCGACGATGTAATTTTTACTAGAGATTGAAAGGTGCCTCTCTCAAGTGTCTACACAATCTCTGGCAATGGAGCTCCATTCTATTCAAAGACCGCAAAGGCTTGCCAGACTTCCTGAATTGCCAAAGCCCTAGGTCGAAGCCCAAGGTTCTGGCATAGATGTTGCCAATGGAGTGGCTGCTACCAGATTTTTGCTCTTGGGAGCAACTCCAACCAAGATTTCAACAGATGGTGTACCCTCCACCTTAGGTGAAGGACCTTTGTTTTGTAGGGAGATGTTTGCTGGGTCATGGGCTTATTCATGAGAGCCATGCTGAATCTGTTAAGGTAGGGCATGGAGCACAACTATGCAGTAGTGTTGAAGGCAGGCTTCAATCATCAAAATTTTCAGAGTGGATTTTAGAGAAGAAGAAAGGATTTTATAACTTTGTTGGGTTTTCCCATAAGGGGAATATCACTTTTCACCACTATCGAAGCATGATGTCACCATTAGACTCTGATCAAATCCCCCATTTCATTTTCTAGAGCCTTGAATAGAGGGAACTGAGAGTTAAGAAGGCTAACGTGTTTGGTTATCATGAAATATGTTAATTTCACGATTGGACCTCTGAATGATAGTAAAGTGGTGCTCCAAATGGGGAATATTAATTGGCTATATGGTAAAAGTCGAGGGGAAGGACATAGGGAAAAGTGATTCCTAAATCAAATCAATTGTTGAAAAAGAGAAGAAAAGCAGCGCATAAATTGTACACGAGTTTCAGATCAATTTTCCCAAAAAAAAGTATCCCAACATGTTTAAAAGACAACAGAAAAACCTAATCCAGCTCCACATAAGAGAGCCGATACTAAGCGAGTAAGATAATATAATTAATCACATTCCAGGTAAAGGTCAAAAATCACAGGAACATCCTATGGCATTATATAGGAGTTAGTGAAAGCATAACCAGTTGCCTAATTGTAGATTGTGTCATCATGCATGCTCCGACACATATCCTTTCAAAAATATAGCTCCTACATAAAGTAATTATTAACCATTTTTTATGGTAGGATTTCACATTAAAAAGATGTTTATTGAGATTACCTGTGTGGTGGCATGCGGCGAATGGATTGCTCGGTCTAAAGCTGCTAGAGTTTCTAACACCTACAGTTAATTTTCACTAAACATTAACAGAGAGCAAAGGGGGGGAGGAATTTAGGTACAGGAACATATTTTTAGCCAACATACCAAAACCCAAGATGGCCCCAACATATTATGTAATCGATGAGCAATGTTGAAGAGAGTCCTTAAGGCCTAAATTGCAAGAGCAATTAAAATCAACTTTGCATATTTGATGTGAGAAATGAACCATGGGAAAAAGCTGTCATCCTATGTAACAGGTACAAAAGATATGAGGTCGAATGAATTACCTGCACATTTTTAGGAGTAAGTACAATGCTGTCCCTTTGATCGACTAATGGCTCAGGACGTTTTGAACCGGGAGAATGTAAGGCACTGCTGCAATATCAGTTGCAACCCAATTTTCAACATTCTCAGGTCAATTAAATCTTGAAACCAGAGATTAAGCCCAGATACATGTTGAAGTAAAGAGGCTGAACTAGAAACTTACACTGTAATTGAAAATGAAGGATTTAAAAGTAAAACATTTTCAACATAATTACATTCAGATACTCCATTCAATAGTCAGCACCCAGTTTGTCTTGTTTTCTTTTTTTCTTTTTTGATTGGCCTCCAGCTTGTCTTGTAAAGCAACCTTAAAGATATCAAACCAGAAATTGCTTCTAGCCATATGCATGTCTATTAAGGAACTAAAACATCACATGACCATTATGCATGTATATTAAGGAACTAAAACATCACATGACCATTATAGTCCCTTCCATGTCGGCACAAGTAAACTGAAAAAGATAAAAAAAAAAAAAAAAAAAAAAAAAAAAAAAAAAAAAAAAAAAAAAAAAAAAAAAAAAAAAAAAAAAAAAAAAAAAAAAAAAAAAAAAAAAAAAAAAAAAAAAAAAAAAAAAAAAAAAAAAAAAAAAAAAAANCACAAAGAACCCCGCATGCCTGTGGAGCAATCATACAAACCCTTGTCATCTATCATATATTGATGGAAACAGAAAATGCTTTTAATAAATATTAAAGTTGATGTTATTCATACAACTAAGAATAGCTAAAACAGAACCATGACTGAAAATAATGCTGGACTTTACTCTTGAAATAAAATAAATCTAATCTGACAGCCATAAATATGTGCTGAGTCAATATGTTAAATTGTAGTTACTTGAGTGAATGCCTGGTATCCCTTTAAGATCTCCAACACAATGGCCTCTCCTTGTGACCTTCCAAAATCACTTTAGGTCAGATTTACAGAAATTCCACTTTCCATAAGACTAAAGATCCTTTAGGAGAAAAAAAGTAACCAAACCTTGACAAAATAAGGGATAACGCATCAAGTATGGTCAACCACAAAGAATCAACCATTGAGATGCAGAGAGCAGCTGTTTTCCCAGTACACTTTGCTGGTGGATCATTGTCACATCTAGGAGATTCAAGCTGGTTGCACCAAGAGAGAAACATAAGGTCAAGCACGCTAGCATTTGCATTGTTTCAAAAAGAATATCAGAAAGGGAAAATTAAAGGAAATGACAGAACTACCTCCCCAACTTCCACAGCCTCATCTGTCAAGGTAGCCACGGTAAAGACCACACCCAACAGACCTTCAACTGCCAAAGTTATTGAATGGGCTTCACTAGCAACTAAGACTGCAGCATTGGAGGCATCATTATCAAGACTCCACTCAACCCCTGCAGAAATACATTTTTGTCATCTTCTATGTGCGTAAAAATTGTGATAATGATAACTGATGAAACCCATGAGCAGAGAGAGAGAGAGAGAGAAGGTTTAAAGTGTAAATGCTTTCATTATGTATTCCATATGTCCAAAAGAGTTTCCCAACAAAAGCTTTACATCCCCAAAAATGACAGAAGTTAACTCTCAATCCATGTTGACTCTACATATGGTCAGATATCCTTGGAAGACCTTTTGGTTCATTACCTAACATATTAGCCACTGGATCACTGTGAACCTGTGAATCTGTGATGCTAAGAAGTAATGCTAAAGCACCTCTTCAGGTAATACCTCAATGAGAATTGAGACCAAACAATGAAATGTTACAAAGGGTGATCAGCAAATGATCATAAAAGGGCTAAATACTAAAATAATCCATGTGGTTTAGCCTTTAGACAGCTTACTCGCTAACTTTTAAAATAGGCTTTTTCATCTTTATACCTTTAACTTCGGTCATTTTGATCCTTCCGTTATAGATTTGTCAGACCAACTAACGGAAGCCCAATAGAAAAGCGCCACATGTCAACACAAAAAATCTAAAATATAAAAACTTAAATATTTTTTAATTAAAAACAAAAAATATTTAAAAATTAAAAAAAAAAACATAAAAGAAAAATAAACATATTAAATAAAAATAAATAAAAAATAACAAACTAACAAAAATATAAGTTTAAATTTAAAAGATAATAAAAAAATTGTTGCACAGTCGGGGCAAAAGGGGTGGCTGTGGCCCCTCTAGGGTAGGTCTCATGGGGTGGCTGTGGCCACCCTCTTATCTACTGTGCATTTTTTCAATCTAAGTTTAGATTTTTTCTTAATTTTATTTTGTATTTGACCTTTTTAATTTTCTAGCTTTTAATATTAAAATATTTTTAGATTCTTTATGTTGACACGTGGCGCGTTCCTATCGGTGATGGCATGGCTTTTGTCGATGGGTCTGACAGATCTATAATGGAAGGATCAAGACCACCGAAGTTGAAAGTACAAGGATGAGAAAAGTTCATTTTTAAAGCTTAGGGTGTAATATGTCTAAAGGCCAAACCACAAGGACTATTTTAGTATTTAGCCCCGCTATAAATTCTCATCTCAAGCAGATGGTTTAATTGTATGATCAGTTTTGTGTCACTTGTCTGTCTTCTAAAGAATTTTAACTTTTCTAAGGAGCTTTATGATGCCATATGATATTCGTATCACATAATTATCTTACCTTTTCTTCTAAAAAGGTAAAGGTATTAAATTTCTATTCTAGCCATTCCTTTTTTTTTTTTTTTCCTGCCAGGAAAAAAAAAGTTAAAATGTCAAGACCTATTATAAGACTTTATACCAGCCAGTGATTACTCTAGCAAAAATGAAACAAGAAATCTGATATCTCATAATTCCATACGTCAGAATTTTCTGACCTTAAGCACACAGGTGGATAATTTTCATCTTTTAACAACAGATTGTGTCCAAATAAAATCAAGATTTTTATAAAAACAATATTTCTCTCTGATAAGAACAGCCGATTAGTTATTTAGGTGCTAGGCTTTTCTCTCTTGATAAGATTTGCATCAAAGATTTGACCACTCATCACCTAGCCCTTCACCAATTGGGCCCATGGTCCTGCTGTATCACGTCACAAAAAAAAAAACATAATTTCAACATAAACCAGGTGTCTCATCAGTGAAACTAATTAATTCTAAAATTGTAGCTAAAAAGCATTAACAACTTAACACCAGAAACAAATTAAGGAATATTATTGCTTCAGATTGATTTTAGTAGCAGATCTTTGAGAAAAACATAGCTATATGTCAATGAAATCTAATTGACTACCTTTAGCTTTGCTGCTGAACATCCCTGCAACAGCTGCCAGGCTCTCTTCACTTGCATCTAACACCTAAAGCATTATAAAGAATATGCTAGTTACGGGAATGAAACTTTGATTAAAGCAGGACCACCTAAATGTCATTTTCAGTTCTACCAGCTGAAAATATGGCTGTGGAAAAACACTAGCATACACCAAAATGAAAGATGCAACCAAATTAAAAGGCTGGAATCTCTCTCTCTCTCTCTCTCTCTCTCTCTCTCTCTTTTAATAAGAAATCCAGGCTGGGATATTTTCCAAGCAGTGGAAAAAACTTATAAGATGGGGAAGAATTGCCGAAACTAGATTACAAGTGGCCATGGAATATGATACTCAAAATTGGAGTTGACAAGTCAAGAACAACCCATGATTAATTCGCAATAAGGTTTGGCAATGTAGAAAGAAAACAGGGTCCTATTTCCTATGATCTGCTAAGAAAGTACAGAATTGCATAGGAACAACTTTCAATCATAGCACAAATTTTTTCCAGTCTTGAAAACAAGTATAACATGGGAAAAAAATTGACCATGCTAGTTAGAATAGAGATTGTGCTTGCAAGCCCTAGAAAGCCCATAATCAAGTCACTCCAATGACTCCATCATATTAGAGTTATGATATATACCGCACTCATCTATGTTGATGCAGGATTACCTATTAACTGTTTGAAATTTTTTCTTAAGAAAATTCTTTAAAACAAAGAGAGAGAGTTGATCCAAGGTTTATGGATAGTATCACATCAGTGTAATGGTATAGAAATGGGATGAAAGTGTAGTATATAGCACTTATCATTTATTTTATTGTTATTGTTGTTGTTGTTGTTGTTGTGATTGTCATTATTGATAAGCTGGATTCACTCCAATGAGTTAAATGAATGAATATTCAAGATACATCCGCATAGGCTACAGAAATTAAGTTAAGCATTTCTCAAGACAAAAAACAGACACCTGTACTGATGATGAAATGCAAACTAAAAAAATATGGCTAAGGCTCGAATATATTAGAAATGCTCCAAACAGACACCTATCAAAAAAGGATGCTCCAATATCTTACCTGCACACTCGAAACAACTCTAGCAAGAGCTTTAACCATGCCCTCCACAACATTTGTATTCTTTGGATGCCTACAAGGCAAATGAAGAAAGCAGGGTATGACACATAATAATGCTTTCATAAATGACCAACTATAACTCTGGAGTCTGGTACGATTATAAGTTGTTGTGTAGACTTGATCAAGCCAAAAGTGCCAATGAATCAGTAATATTATCAACTCTTATCATAAGTCATTTTTATTCAACACACATAAGGGCGCCACCCAAGAACACAGAATGTATACAAGAGGAGCACCCAACGAGGGAGACGAAGGAAGATCTCAATATATACATACATAAACACACCAATATATATATATTGACATAGCAATGAAATCTCTTTTTTTTTTTTTAATAGTTTTTCCTTCCAATTTTCAAATTAGATACACAAAACAAAACGTTAAGAGTCAGATGCATGAACAAGTCAACTTGACTTGACAAATTCTCAATAAGCAATTAATCCTATCTCCCATTCGGCTCCATCCAAAGTCATACGCCATTGAGTACTAGTCATAAGCGATTTTCCTAAGTAAATAGCCTGCCTATGTTTTTTATTTTTAGATAAGATAAATTTTATTAGAATTTAACTTCAATTGGGACCTGGTTTATATCACGTTCTTTCCACCCTCCAATAACCCCATTTGGGGTTGTCCGGCCACCCCAAGGTTGGTTCTCCAGCCACTCTAAGGTGGCCAAACCACCCCTAGGGGTGGTGATGGATATTTTTAATTCTTTTGAAGTTCTAAAAACAGATTAAAAAATAATCAGATGTATCATAATTCATGGAAATCTTTTTTTTTATAAGTAAAAAGTTATTAATATCAATAGGCGTAACCAAGTACACTGGGTGTATACAAGAGAGAACACTTGGCCCATAATAGAGTACCCCTAATGACTAGTAAGTCCATCCAATATAAACCAAGCCCGAATGGGACAAAACACTCCTCCCCGCAACAAAGCAACTGTAACAACCCCAACCTCTTGTTTCCACAAAACTAAGACATCACCCAAAACCCCCTTAGAAGTTACATTCTACATACCACACGCGAAAATAATACTGCACCCCTTACTACAAGGACGGAGGAAGGCTTCATGCCCTCCCTCTAGTCCTCCCTCGACTTGAACTACCTCCCTTAATGTCGTAGTTGATTGCCCAAGTAAGACTCTTTAACTCCCTACTTTTCTTAAATTTTGATTTCACTTCAAGTAGGTGACCCGCCTCAATAGAAGTGAGTAGTGCAGTGAGTAGTACTGTGAATTGGTCGTCAAATCCTCCAAATGTAATCCCCACACACTGTTGTATTTTGTTAACCTTTTTCAGATTCCAATCCGATAATGAACCAGCTAACAGAGGAAGAGATATCAAGGGGACAACATCTTCCCCAGACTCAGCTCCCTACTAAACACCAGGCCCAAAACATTCCTCCTCACAAGGCACCAATGACAAGCCCAAAATTTCCTCCACACCATCCCCTACATTCAAATGTCGTACCTCCTCAACAGCACCCTTGTTACTATCACAAGATGCCTGAAGAGATACCGACAAATTGGTTCTCTTTGTCATGAGTGGTGAGGCCATGGTCACCTTTGGAGGTTCTAGGTTGGCGGCAAACCCACAAAATTTGACCTCCGATGTGGGTGTTGTCATTTCTTCTATGAGAACTGGAGATGCGTCGCCCCTCGACAATCTATTATGTGCCACTTTGGCAAACCCTACATCTCCCTCAAACCTCAGCATTACACTCAGCTATGGTGAGGGTGCCATCGTTTCTTCAGGGAGAACGCTGACACATGGCAGAGGCCATTCCATTTCGGTTGTCTCTATGCTGATACCCAACGTAGAACCCACTTCGAATGACCCTGTTTTCCTTTTGACCCTCCACACTCTTTTGGATCTGGTTATAGGGATTGGGACAAACCCGACTTTTTGTTTTCTTTTATATGATTTTAATGAATTTGTGCCTATCTTGGATTCCCTCTTATTAGGCCTTACAGCCTTGTTACCTCCAGTTGAAAGCAAGTCTATTTTCGTAGATAAAAAAGCAATCACTGCCTCCAATTCGACAAGTTCATTTTTCATCTTCTTTAATGTATTAAGCATTTCTCTTTCAGCCATATTGCCATAGTCAGACTCCTTCTGCTGGTTCTGACCTTGCATGATCTGCATAGTCTCCAGGCCACTTTCATAGTTCCCTTTCTTGCCCTTGGAATCAAATTGAGTAGCCAAAGCGTGACCCGTCTTTAGAGCTGCTACATATGATTGTCTCGCCACCACGGTTGTGCTTGGGTTTGTTTGTTTCACCTCCAAATTAATATTCTGATGACCGGATGTCTTTTATTGGCTTTCTCGCCATCCACGGTTGTGCTTGGGTCTGTTTCTTTCACCTCCAAATTAATGTTCTAATGACCGGATGTCTTCTCCTAGATTTCTCGCTGTGACCCATCATCAGGGATGGATAAAGACATAGCAGCGGCTCTGTGTAACTCGACAGAAAATTTCTCCCAACCTAGCCCTTTATACCGTTCCGAAATGACTAGATCACTTGGCCTGCCTCCTCTACCATATCCAGTAACAGTCAAGTATCTACCATGTACATTGGAGCCTCGTTGAGCCACGAAGGCTCTGTTACCTTCACGTAAGTTTTCTCTCCGTCTGTAACACTGCTTCCACAGTAGCCACCAGCCACCCTATACCACTACACTTCTCCACAATATTTATTGAAGACCCCCATGTTTCTGGTGAAAGCTCAAAAGCCTTCGATTCCACCCAAAAGTGCACAATCTAACCCATCTCAATCAGACCTTCGGTTTCAAATGCAAATGATCCCAAGCCCCATTCCTCTTCGTTGCCTCGACGAGGAGAGAGATAGAGTACTGCAGATCTGAACTCCCAGTGACGAGCAGTTGCAGATTTGAACTCCCAGATCTGTGATTTACCTCCACGAAAGGCCCGACGAGAGATAGATCCTATAACCAGAGAAGATCTCAACGCCGGAGTACTCCAAGAAGAGTCATCAGATGCCATCACCTCTTTCTATGTCGACGACGCTGCCAACTGGGCCGTCGGGTGTTTGGGCTGCAAAACCACCCACTTAGGGCTCATAGGACAGACAGATCTTGATGCCGGAGTACTCCCAGTAAAGTCGGCAAACGTTGGTGACTCTTTCTGTGTCGACGGCACGGCCAACAGAGTCGTCATTAGTATGCGCCACCATGCACTTAGGCTCATGAGGCTCTAGCTAGTAGTATTATATTTACCCCCTTCATGGAAATCTAGGGCTAGCGCGAGGGATCAATGCATTTTTAAACAATCTGACTTCAAACAACCTCTCTTAGACATGGCTCAGAGAATTTTGTCTTCCCCATCCTGTCTCAACCGCACAAAATATAATCAAGCTCAGAATGAGTTAAACATATTCATATCTCAGTCTGGGGTCACTCTCCTTAAATCTATCGTACATTAAGGAGATACATTTGAAAGTTGTTACTGATGCATCCTTAGCTCAAGCAATGTGGAATATATTGGAAGAAGCCCCTTTGAGAGGATGTTCTCCACACCACGCATCATGCCAGAACTTCATCCTGTCTCCATTGCTTAGAGTTTTTCATGGCTGATTATGCAATATTATGGTTGGAAAAAAAATCAAGAGGCATTTGAATATTTGAAGTGAAGCTGTAAAGAGCAAATAATGATTGGCCATCATCTTTTATTACAACAAACAAGTCACTGCTTGTGCTATGTATGCCAAGTTGTTTCTCCGCAGGTAAACTCATCTTTCTTTCAAGCTTTCTGACTTCTCAATCTTCAAGACCTGAGTTTTCTATCCATTTATACCTAATCTCTTGGCTTCTTGATATTATACGGGAGAATCCATTCAATTGTTTTTGCCTTAGTCTTTCCCTAGTTCAGATGAAACTGTGATTTTGTTCATTCTTTTAGGTATGCATTGCAAGAAAATGCTAATGGTGATGGGAGGTCCATCACTATATACAGTAAAAATGTTATCTTAGGTAAATATGATACCCCATATGATAAGGATATGGATAGATGGTGTATGAGATTGCAAATTGCTTGGGAATGAGAAGTTCTTGCTCTTTATAAGGTTCTAATTGTATAATTGACTAGTCCTTTTGAAGTATAAGCCATGTGGTTTGGACCTTCCATTGGGGCGTTACATATTCAATGGACCAACTATTGATCATTGCTTCTCTTTCGATGTTTCTTCTTATCAACGAAGCTATATGAGAGAAGTGGTAGGTGTAATTGACAAGTATGTGACAAATGGAGCATAGCTAGTGAGCTTACATATCAAAGTTTTGAAAAAGAACACGCAACGTCCGTGCCTCCACACAAAACCCCTGTCAAAATTCAGTAAATTTTATCATCAAAGGGAAGTCTCAAAGGTATCGATAATCTACTCAATATTTCAGACATAAGATATGAAACAAGTATTTGTTGCCCCATCGAAGTTACCCTCAAGATCTCAAGAACAAGAATGCGATGCCATAATGGCAAATCAAGAAAGATAACCTTCACTAACATACTAAGAAAAACCTGCATTAAAAAAAAAAAAAAAAAAAAAAAATATCAGTTTGATGATAGATGTAAAATTCAAGTAAATCACTTTCATTATTTTTTATTAGTTTTTTTTTTATAAGCAATAAGAAATCTATTAATGCAAGTAGATAGGCATAGCTCAAGTACACAGGAAATATACAAGTGGAAACACCTAAATACAAGCTATGAAACTAGCAACTAGCAAGTCTAAAAAGGATTTTTTTTTTTTTTTTTTTTTACAAGTAATTGATGATTTTATTAAAAAAAGCAAAAACGCAAGGCCCTAGAACACAACAAGTATACAAGAAGAATACATAATCGGAAATAGGAAAAGAGACAAATGCATTATCATTAAACAAACAAAGAAACAAAGAATAGGCATTCCAAAGTAATGATTTGTAACAGAATGTCCTAATTTAGATAACGTAATCAGCCACTTGATATCTTTCAGCCAGAAAAAAAGGCAACTGTTTCCATTATGTTCAGTAAAAGACCTATCTATGGGTTCCTCGTTTCCTTAGAAGAGCATTCTAAGAGTGAAGGGCCACCCTTAGAGAGTGGCTTTTTGTGTGTGGACAGCGGCTTTTGGGAAAATTTTCCTAAAGGAAGCAGAATGTCATATTGTGGATTGGTGTTGCATGAGTAACAAGAATGGAGAGTCCATCGATCATCTTCTTCATCAATGTGAAGTAACGTTATACTTGTGATGTTTACTGTTTAATGGGGTTTGGTGTCGAGTGTGTTATGCCTAGAAGGGTGAGAGAGTTGTTGGTGAATTGGGGAGGACAACAAGAGCATGATTTTTTTTTTTATAAGTGACAACAAGAGCATGATATGAGTAACTTCATCGATAAGTCATCGCAAAGGTAGAAGATCATTCACAAAAGAACACACCTCGCATTCCGTGATGAGGGATGAACTGTAAAGCCTGATAATATGTGCAACGGACCGCAAAACCAAGCGTCGAAAAGAAGGCTCTCCTGCCTCCCCTTCAGGCTGAATGAATATTGAATACATTTGAAGGAAAGAGAATTCCAACTGTAAAATTCTTCTTAAGATGCCTAAAAACCCCTGATGGATCAAAAGACTAACTACACATGTTTCAGAAGATTAATTACCTCAGCATTGGTACGAATTGACGTCATTAGAACTGAACATATCTGGTGCTGCAAAACCTGTTGCGTATCACATAATCTTTTCAACTATTAAAATTTCACTAATAAGCTTAAACAAAACACCAGAAAAGAATGCTTTTAGTTAAGATGTTTTTATATTTACCTGCTCGTAGGGAACCAAGGTTCTGAAAACTGCCACATAATTGGATAAAATGAATCTGAAAATCATGCATCAAGTACAAGTAAATAAAGCCACAAGGAACCATATATGGGTTGAGTAGCAGATGACAAAGACAATTAGGAAGGTTCAACTGATGAATAAGTATGAGCATAGTGTGCAGTATTCTTTTCTTTTTTATCGGTGAAGAAGAGATCATAGCGTGCAGTATTCTAACACTTGGGCATTAGAAAGACAAGCAACCCTGCCAGGTCAAGTGCCAAAGCAAACCATTAAGTAATAGAACAACTTATATGTGAATTCTTGAGGTACAAATGATAAAACAATTGAAGTTGGCTCAAGACATGCAACAACCTAGGACTCTAATGTGAACCAAAATTTAATACCTGATAAATGAACGAGGTCAAGCTATAATGGTCCTTTATAACGAAGATGCTGAATTATTGTCTTATTTAATTGATGTTAGGACCCACTCGACAGGATTTGACAATAGGACTTCATATTATAAACTTCAATATAATTGCAAGACTCCCTCTGTCCTAAATGAGTGTCTTTTTGAAAAAACACAAAGCTCAAGAAAAGACATTAAATGCAAGGACAGCGCACACTCTTGATAGCATTTCCGCAATCAACCTTCTTAAAAGCTTTGATAATTGGAGTGGACAATCAGTGTGTATTACTTTATCAAGATCAAACGTCAAAGTTTTTTTCATTCAACCTAAGCAATTATAACAATTACATTCCTTGCCTCAATGAGTTTTTAAATTTGGAATGCAACATATCATCTGGATGGCACTCTACTTTGGATTCTCTCTTTTATTTATTTATTTTTTGATAAGTTTATGTCCAATAAGATACAATGACTATATACAATTAAATAAATGGAACTTCAATGTATATATTTCTGACAATACCCAAAGGCATGAAAATAGTAGCGGACAACTGATGAATAATTGTAGCAAAGGCTGCAAAGCGGTTAGGTCAAATATCTGTTCATGACTATGAGGCAACTCTGGTCACTACAAGTTACAGGAACATAAAATTTTAGGAGCAAAGGATTTCTTACTCAAGTATATCAAGCACGAATGTTCGTTGAAGAGAATTGACACGCAGCCAAATTGCCTGTAGGATAAAGTCAAAAACGTTATCCATTAGTTGGAAATTCTGCAAAACAATTCCTCTGACTGATGATTGCATTCATGTTTATGGAACATAAAGAATAATATACAAAATAGAAACTGTGTTTAGGAGTTATAGGTTATGACACCAATAAAAAGTTCCAGTAAGGAATACAGTTGACTAGTTCTAAACCAGCACATACAGATCCACCTGCAGCAAGAGCTGTCAGGTCTTCGAGCAAACGAAGCCCAAGCTTTCCAGCATTTGTCAGAGTCTCCCTCATCAAAGATGGCCCTCCTGCAACATATTCATTCTCCAATGACCTGTTAATGAGACAACCATATAGATATGATAGAGATCAGCTGTTGAATACCTAAATTCAAAACTAAGCATGAAAGCAAGCCAACACCAATTTATGCACTACTCTTGTTTTATACTAGTCCTCTCATATCCAATACTGCTAAGACTGAAATGAAGAAAAATACGGACTACATGTAGTATATTGTTTCTGTTGTACCAAGATTTGACTAGATGGACACAAACAGAAATTGTTGGTGGAAGATGTTCATTAAAAATAACATACTCTGAACGGTTGATGCCGCGACTAACATCAGAAGTAACTGTACCCGTTCGAGAGATTTGACCTCCAGAACCAAACTTGCTAGTAGGAAGAGACTCGGCACAAACCACATGATCAAAAATCAGGGCTACCGCCTGCCTGAAGGTAGCTGCAGCGGTACTGGAAAACATGGAAATGAAAAAATGATTTCCAGATGGACAAGGAGGGTAATATTTTCATAAATATACAGAAGCCAATGAAGGCAAAAAAAATTACATAAAACAAAATAGCAACAAGGCCTCACAACATTATTCTTACAAAAAAATGGCTTACTTCCTCACACTGTCAGAGGATCGGTTACTTTCGAGAAGCCGGAGACAGATGCCAAGAGCTTGAGCTGTATTCTCCTGAATTGCAGATTCAAGGTGTGATTTCCATGAGCCCTAGCATTAACTCAAATCTATGATATGATATGATATAAAGCAAAGCTTGCACTTCCTCTCTTGCTGCCTCTCTCTCTCTCTCTAGTATCGCATGTGCAAAACAGCTAGTAAAAGATTATAAACCTTTTTTATAAGTTGTAAAACGTTCTAAAACTTAGTAAAAAAGAAGTAAAGATCACGTTATAAATAGAACCAACTTCAATATTGAGTTAAATAGCCAGACAGATCCTTCACACACCATCACTGTTTATTGCATGTCACCAAGAGAGAACTAGATTTGTGCAACTAAATTGATCAACTTGAGTTGAATTACCTGTGACATACTCTCAGTGCAAAATCCATGAAGTGGAATGTTGAGCAAAATTAGTGTGTTAGATACAAAACCAGTAACTTATTACTTATCAACTACGGAGAATTGCTTTGGCATTCAAAAGCTTGTTAAGGAGTTTCATTCACTAGTCTGTAGGACGTTTTCATCAGGCCTTATTACCATCTTAGATGATTTGAAATTATTAAAGATCCATTTGTAATACATGAAATAAAGGTGTAATTATTACATATCAAAAAAATATAAAGATGTTGAAACATTGTCTTCTCCCTGATACAAATATTAAAAAAAATCTACCTCATACTTCATAGATCAAAATACAATATTTTCAGATTATTCATCTAATAATTTAGCCCAGTATATTCCATTATCAAATACAGAGCCTATTTCAATTTTTGTATTGTCCACAGAAAATCCAACCACCAGTGAAAACATATGGGATAAGCTGCTCATTAAATTGGAAAGGCCACGAAGCTACAGGGTTCATAAAATAGAGAACAATTTATAGAACACTCCTCGGACGGGGAGAGTAGAAGTAAATTCATTCAAATTTATTTTATGAAGCAGTAAAGGTTTCTTTTATATAGGTATTTGCCACTCTAGTTTTTACAACATTTTCCCCATAACTCACAATATAAGTCTAGAGCCCCATTTGGATACTTCGAATATCTCAGTATATCTGTGATTTTTTTTTTTTTTTGATAAGTAATAATTTTATTCAAAGAAATAGGCATAAGCCCAAGTATACAGGACGTATACAAAGGAAACACCTACATCTT